>APFE031184099.1:3121-70516 GCA_000404065.3 Pinus taeda
ACTGCTAAAAATAGTAAATTGTGCTACAATTACGGAAACTAAAAAACTAAAAGAGACAGTTGCGGGGGTCCAAATGGGATAGGTGGGTGGCCACCAACATCCACCTGGATCGGTTGTTGGGGAGAAAAGATTGAAGCTCTGCTTCCCTGGGAAAATGATAAAGTTCCAACTTTGACGATAGACAAAGCTTGGACATTTCTGGTTGTAATCATCTATCTAGCCACTCTACTGGAGGATCAACCTAGTGGTGACTCCACATTATACTTTTGGCTTAGTTTGTGAGGCATACCCAGAGAAATCCCCAGAAATCACCAACTGACCCAGTGCCTGACCCTGAGAAGAATGTCAAGCGGAAGAAAACATCACAGAAAGGAGCATCAGGATCAGGTAAGCCCAAGAAATCTTATGTATCTCTGCAAGAGAAGGTTATAACTGAGGATGTACATTTTGAAGATATAGAGCCTAACATTGTTAGTGAACAAATACCTTTAGAGATTCATAAAGCTCCTTGTTCATTTAGTTCCCCTTTGGATCTCAGTCCAAAGAAATCCTCCCATATATTCCATCATACTCCCTTGTCTCTGTCATCTATTTCATTGTTTTCTACCATCTAATCTGCCAGTATCCTTCCACCCATCCCAGCCATGGCATGCCAACAAGCACCTACCAAAATGGAAAGAATCTTAGCTGCTAGGTATGGACCCCTGGTCTTGCCTATCCCTTTGAATGCCATGCCTGCAAGAGAATATTAGAAATACATGCCTAAGTTCACTGGTACAAAGGGAGTAATAGCTGAAGAACACTTTGAGTCTTTTTATAGTTATGATGATAATCTAGATATTAGTGAGGATGATGTGTGGATGCGAGTATTTGTCCAAAGCCTTGATGGAGAGGCTAGGAAATGGTTCAGAGAACTGGCCCCTAGGTTTATAGCAGACATTAAAGCATTAGATGATGTGTTCTTAAAGCATTAGGGGGATAAGAAAGATCTGCTTTTCTACCTTACTAAATTTTGGAACTTGTTGAGGGAAAATGGTGAGTCGTTGTCCGATTTCAATAAGAGATTTAACCACATGTATAGTAGGATACTAGCTAAAGTGAAACCCACCCCTACTTCTGCTAAGCTCACATATGCCAATGCCTTCGATTCTCATTTCTGTTTACTACTGAGGGAGAGAAGATGTGCTTCTTTTGCTGATACGCAAGATGCAGCCCTGGAAGTAGAATCAAACATCATGGCTGTAGAAAGGCTCGAAGGTAATGCTGAAAGGAGAAGACAGAGGGGTGAGCTCTTATCATCCTCAGATCCTAAGATCGATAAAATGGCCATAATGATAGAGTCACTAGCCTCTGAAGTTTCAAAATTAAGGGTTGAATAGCATTTATGGAAAGGGAAAGCTCCTTATACCTTTGCTCTTCCAAACCCGAATCCATATAAAGGAGCAAAGAAGTAGTCGCAGGTTTGGCAAAGAAACAAATATGCAAACAAAGACGAAAGGGTGAAGACCCTTTTTAAAGATATAGTCATGGAAGAAGAGCATTTTGAAGAAGATGATGAGGTCCATGGTAGGGAAGACAAGGGCAGTATCCCTTTCTTAACCAAGGCTGCCTATGAGAAGTCATTATCCAAAGGCCCTGCTCATAATTTTGATGTGTCTGCAGAGCAACAAGCTTATAAGCAGAAGAAACCAGCAGCAGATCCCGTCATCCTCAAAGTTCCAGCCATAGAGGTAAGAGGCCTTAAAGGTTACCCTTCTTATTTAAGTTTTCAATCAGAAATTTAGAAGCCAAGAATACACATGCCTCTGATTGGACTAGTGGAGAACGAGTCGTTCAGGAAATCTATCCTTGAATATGTTGAGCCTAAAGTCAGCCCAGCTTCCCATGACTATGCAAATCTGCAAATTGACCAACCTGCTATTATCCCCAGCCCAGTGATTAAAAAGGGTGAAGTCAGTTCCCCATCATCTTATGTTTCTCTGTCTGACCAAGAGACAATCCCTCATGATTGCTCCCTAGGCGTTGAGGCCAACCATAACTCAATGCTCAAGGATGATATGGATAATCTAAGTCTTGATATTTCAAAGCCTACCTAGTTGGCCTCCACACAGCTTGAAAGGGAAGTTTGCTAGATCATAGAGGAAGAAGGTGCACAGATTTGGGACACCTCCTTGGATGGGGCTTGTTCTAAAAATGTTGTAGGAGCAGGTGAAGTTTTTGTGTCCCCCACACAAGAATGCATTGATTCACCATTTATATTAATTATGTAGGCCACAAAGGACACAATTGAGTACACAACAACCCTTATTATTCAGCAGGTGTACAAAAGCTTCCACGAAAAACATCCAAGGACGAGAGCATACAAAGAAGGGGTGAAATATAGACCATCTCTACCTGATAAGGTCAAATGCCCTAAACTTTTTCAAGTAGGTGATCAAATCAACCCACTTCTACAAGTCTTTGATGAATCGGCTTACATGCACATTGACCAAGAGAAGGAAACCTTTCATGGAAAGCTAAAAAGGGGTCAATTCTCAGTATGATGATTGTTTTCTCCAATGGGATGCACTGAAGGAAAGGCAGGAAGATCCTAGTAAATTCAATACTTTGTGGACTAGACCCTTTTATCATTACTCAGATCCAGGGGAGAAACACTTTCATGCTGCAAATTATGGAAGGAGAAGCAGCTTTTGATGGCCCAGTAAATGGGCGATTTTTGAAGATTTATGTTGTTTAAGGTCTTTAGGCCTTAAAGTTGTAAATATGTTGTTTTATCAATTTTAGTGTAAGTTTAATTAGACTCCATGCCCAATGGAACACTAGAAAATTTTTCTCATTTTGTTTTACAAGAAAGGCAATGATCTGCAGTTCTTGAGACCTCACAGGGAGTATCTCATCCCCATAAGGAGCCAGTGTTAGCTTTGCTACATATCCTTGATTTCTAAAGGTTCAAAGTGAGCCTGGTCCTTGGTCATGCTCAAAAAGACTCACAATGGCCATTTTCTCCTTCCCTTATACTGATCATTCTCCCTTCATCAGTCCTAAAAATGATTAATTCCTTTATCGGGTCCGGGTTTAATCGCTATCGCAAGTCGCATCCATGTGTGTATAAAGGCTGTGCCCCTCGGCTTCCCCCAATGTGATTTTGCGATATGATCTGATCACAATCACACATCGCCATACATAAAGGCCCAAAACTACCAAAAAAAGCCGATCCAATGACTCCCGTCACACCCGATAAAGCAACTCGCTCGATCACTCCTCCGCCATCTGATTAGTTCCATCAAGTTCGAAAGGCCTTCGCACATTTCGTGCCCACAAAGCGATGGCACGCTAGCGTGCGATGGAGAGTTGTTTTTCTCTCTCCTCCGTCACTACGTGTCACACGCTGAATGGAATCGCACGCCCTCACCCTTTTACTTCCTAATGCCCAAAGGCGGTGCGATCGAGAGGACTGCTTAATCCTTTGTCCTCGCCTGATAACCATCGCGCACCTTCCTTGTCTGACCATCGTTGGATCAGTTCTGCCAAGATCCAACGGCCCATGCTCATTCCACTCCCACTTCTTTCGATATTCCCCACCAAGTCATCTCTACCGTCTATCCTCTTGATCCAACAGCTGACCCTTCTCCTTCCTCCTACTCGTCCACCTGTTATGCAATCCGCGTCTCTTAACTGTTTTGCACTCCCGAAGGATGAAGGTGACCAATCTACCAGTACCAGGTGCATTTCTCCTCAACAACCACATTCAACAGACAGTATGGCCGAGAAGGAAAAGGACAGAGCTCGAGTAAATAACCGCATTTAACAATTATGGGATTTCATCCTATACAACACCTCAGCCACCTGAGAGGACAACAAAGCGCAGGAAAAAGATCAAAATTATCCACTGAAGCAATCATATGCACCAGAGACTCCGTCAAGCAGTTAAAGTGGTTGGTGGTCAATTATGACCCGTCCATACTTAGAATGGCTGAGTGCCTTTGTAATGAAACTCTATATATACCCAAAAACAAGATGTAATCAGGGTGGATGGTTGTTGTTTTGATGTAAGGTTCAACTTCTAGAGACTGTAACTGCTTTGATACTTGCAGTGTCTCGTCTTCGTTTTCAGCTAATACAAGCTTCTTTTGTTGTTAATTGCTCACTTTCCATTTCTATTCTGTTCTAGGCTGTGCTCGATATGCTTCTTTCCTAAACTCTTGATGTTTAGCATTAGAGGAGCTGTCATCCTACCTCTGTGTTAAATTCTTGAATGTATCAGTGAATGAGTTATTCAGGTTTATTTTCACCTAATTCCAGAGAGATTTCATCATGTATGTACATTAGGGAATTAGATTTGCAGACCTCTTTACTAGTTTCAGTCGACCATCACATGGTTTTGTGCATCTGTTGGTGTGGTCAGTATTCTCCATATTCACCCAATCCTTAAACTATGAGTAATTGGTGGTCTAAAGCTTTGTAGTTTGGGGGTGTTCATGCATGTCTGGAGTCAAGCAAAGTAGGAGTGGTTATCTGGCTTGACAAAGCATCATTCCTTCCATTCATCCATCTGAAACATTAAGTTGAATTAGTAATGTCCAGAGCATCTCTGAGCTACAACCTAGGAGAGTTTCTTGGGGTTATAACAGGTCTCCCATCATATACGTGACGGTATAGGGAGCACAAGTCCATACTAGTACTTATCGAATCACAAAATGAGGAATCACCCAACCTTAGTGAAAACAACAACCACTAGGTTTAATTACGTCAAAACACGTCTCTAGCCTAGACCTCTAGATATGTGAGCGTTAAGTTCCAATGTGTTTTTAGATTAATTCAAAAAAATTTAGCAGTTAATCTTGAATTAAATTTTTGTTTCAGGGCCCTAGCGAGTGTATCTTCAAAATCTCCTATAATGCAACTAAATGAGTAAAGAAACCATTTCTTTTCAATGAACAACTAACTAAAGAAAAGTGAGAGGTTCATTTCAAAGTAACTAAAGAAACAAGCAAGAAAATGCAAGCAAACCAATCAAGAGGAAAGTGAAATGCTTCTATCTTTCACTAACTTGCAAGCAATCTAATTAAGAAAATTAAAAATGCATCCTTTTCTTTTCAATGTCTAAATGTCAAGAATTTACTAATGCAAAATATTGTTCTCATTTCCTAATGAGAAATGAATGCAATATTTTGATTTTTCAAATAAATGACAAGCAACCAAATGCAAAACTCAAAACAATGCTAGTTTTAAGCCGTTTCCAAATGAAATCATTCAATAAGTGAAGAGAAACATGCCAATCATAAACTAATCAAAGACTCAAAACCAAGAATATGTTTCTTTTTGCAAAACTTTTAGAGTGTTCCAACTAACTAGGAAGCAATGTGATCTATGCCAAAGTGATGGAAGGAAACCAAACAAACAAGACTTGAAAGTTTTGATAACCAAACATCACATACCAGTCAAGAAGATGAAAGAACAGTCAATAAGGAGAAGCCTCAAACAAAGCAGGGGATTGTTTCAAACACAGCCCAAAGGTCTAAACGAACAAGTAACCCAAGAAAAACTAATGTTTCAAGAAACCCTAAGGTAAACAGGTCACATAGTTCAAAAGGAGAAGTTTCAAGGGAATGAAAATAGGAGTCAAATATTCTAGCAATCAACAATTTGATACACAATAAAGAGGCAGAAGACAAACTCAAAAGGATAGGACACACTAGCCAATCAGCAAACAAAACTTCAAAATTGAAACCTACAGGAATCTTTGCGAGCGTAAAACTGACAAAATGCACTGACAATGAAACCTTGCACCTCCCTAACTATCCACTTTGTGACGTCGTTGTGAAGGCTAGACCTATCACTTATGATAGAGGGAAGACTACCAAGAGTAGTCAAACAACCCATAAGATGAAGAATTCATCCTAAAGTAAACGAGACAATAAATAAGCAAAAAAAAATCAAATCAAGAGACAAAATACAAAGGTCCCCAGTATGGGCACCAACTTGTGATGCAGGCAAGTTCCCTCTACAGACAGAGGCAACCCCTCTAGCCCTAGAATGGGTCTAGTCACAAAAAATACAATACCAAAGGAAATTTCCTTAGAAAGTTGATTTCATGAAGGCCTACCTTCAAATCATCATTCGATGAAGTCCCTGTTGTGTTGCTCCAGCTCTCGTTCTTCTAATCACTTGTACTTGAAAACAACATATAGAGCACAACCATGAACATAATAGAGTACGACAAAAATTATCTACTTAAAGAGTCAAGGAGCTTCAAGCTATCTATACACAATTTGACATAAGATATAGGAAATAAGCCATTGATTTGTATTAATGTAAATTGAAGTAAAACTTACAACCAAGCCTTGACATCATAAGTCTCCTTGAAGGGTCCTGTCAGCATGTCTTCACAAGCATTCGCTCATTAACCATCTCCCAAAAGGGTGAATAACTCTCTCCCCTAACCAAAAGGCTAATGCTAGAACACTCTTACAGTCAAGCCAACTCCACTCAAAACCATCCCAGGCTAAGTTATATAAGAGGCTACTTCCACACTCTAGCAAAACTCTCTACCTCTATTACTGAATTCTTGAACTCTGAAGCTAGATGATCTCAGCCATGGAGGAAGTATTTATAGGAGAAGCTTCCATAAGATATGGGAGAAAGAGCTTATCCCTTTGATAGGTTGCACAAAAGGTGGAACAACCATCCCAAAGGAGAGAGGCGAGCTCATCTTATCCAACAACCAACCCTAGGACCGCCCCATGAAGTTGTTACACTTCAAAGATTCAACGAGTAGTTTAAAAAACTTTCCAAAAGTAGCTCATCACGAGTGCAACACAGGGACAGAGCAAATATGTCTCTAGGGCTAGTTCAACCTTGGCCATCTTCACGGGTGGAACAACTTCTGACTCGCGATGACCTAAAAACGTAGGTAAAAAAGGATCTTCTCTAGGAGTAGTGAACTGAGGTATTCTTCTTGAGACGAAAAGGAAAACATTGACACACAATTTGCAACATGACACAAGGAAGATGTCAATAACATGGAATAGTAGTGTTCGGGATTAGGGAATGCGAGGTCAATGACAAATTATTGTGTAATAATGGTGCAGTCATGAATATTGAAGCTTGAGTGCACTCCTTTGTCACAAAGAAATGCGCCCCGTTTGAGCACATGAGCACATCTTGAAGGCTTGAGTGTTTCTCCTTTGTCTCTTCATAGTGTGCCATTGCGCTCTCTTATTCGTTTTGAGCACATGAGCTCACCTTGAAGGCCTGAAGCCTCACTCCTTCATCTCTTCGAACTATGCCCTTGTTCCCTCTCATTATCTTTGATCACATGAGTGCACCTTGAAGGCATGAAGACTTGAAGCCCTACTCTTTCATCTCTTCATAGTGCGCCCTTGTGCTCTCATATTATCTTTTAGCACATGAGCACACCTTGAAGTCCTAAAGTCATAAAGCCTCACTCCTTCATCTCTTTAAAGTTCACCCTTTCTCTCTTGAGTTCTCTCTCCATTTTTTAAGCACACAAGCATACCTTGAAGGCCTCTTATGAGCCTTGGTGAATTTGACTAGACCCTCCTAATCAAGAATTCTTCTTTTAACCCTTTCACAAGCCTATTGTGAGTTTATCATTCCATGAGCTAAGAGATTCTCGAGCAGATATCAAGGAGAAAGTGTAAAGAAACACCTGCGGAGAATAAGAATAAAAATGAAAAATCATGAAGACATGAAATAAATCATGGATTGAGACAGAAAGAAGACATTGCATGATGACTCACAGGATTCTGATATTGATCAAAGACCCTTTGGAGGGTGAATATTAGAAATAAATTGGATCATTCATGAATATGAAGCATTGATCAGATCCACCATCAAGAATGCAAGATGAAGCAGCAAGGAAGAAAACTTGGCATTTCCACCTCATCATGAAGTCCATGTCATCATTGTCAAGTTGTGACATGTACAAGTGCCATCATAATGCTAAATGTGTGTCCATGTGTCATTCCACATCATCATGTGGCATGTAATGATGTATTCTCAAGAAAAACACAAAATGTAATGTGTGGAAGTCCAAGACTCGTGTGGAATATGAAAATTTACTTAGTCTATGGACAAAATGTCTTTAGGAGAAGTCCAAAAGTCATTAGAAGTTCAAGAGTTGTTTAGAATTCCAAAGGAAATGTTAGAAGTCCAAGAGTCATGAGGGTAATTCAAGATTCATGAGGATATGAAAGGTCATTCCCCTTATTATAAAAGCAACCTCATAACTCAAGCAAAAGGATTTTGCATGCTTAAGCTTTGGAGAGCTAGTCTTGTCCTCTCTACTTGGCATAGGAGAGAAAATTATTCTTTGGATAAGTAAGAAGAAATGACTTAATGTTCCACTATTGGAACTAATGTCTCATCATCGTAATTGTGTAGCTTGATCTTTCACTTTATAATTGAAGCTAAATGAGCCAACACATTTTAAGGCATGTATTGTGAATGTCTTAGTACTATTCTTTGGATGTTTTCTATATATGTTCCATTCACATGTAGTAAGGAAATTGAACTATTTTGGTGGCCTTAGTACTTATCTTCTTAGAGGTGTGTTGTATGTGGTTTAATAAGCATTATGTCTATGTGAACTATTTCACTATATAACTAGTGAATCTTTCTTTTCTCGTGTGTCTCTCTTAGGTACTATTACTTCCTCCTAGAGTCTTAATTTTCTCTCCACTTGAAATTCTCCTTTTACACATTACAATCAGTGTTTCAGAATGTTAACTTGTTTGTTCAAGGGTTATATATATAATCTCTTATGTTATTCATTGAAACCAAGGTGAACCTTAAGGATACAGTGGTCGAGCTGATACTCTAGATGGGGATTTGTTTGGTGATTTAATTGATGTTAAATTACTTAGATGAGTTATCAACCAGGGATATTAAACTGATGAAATGTATGTGCACTGTATGTGCTAGGAGTCTTTGTCACTCATTCAGTTCCTAATTTAATTTGAGCTATTGAAATGCACATGCTTCTCTATAGCTATGTAAGTAAATAAAACACTCATTAAAACTGAAATCAATTACTTTACTTGCTTGAATAATGATCACACTCACACTTTCTTTAAAATAAAACCATTCTTGCTCTTAAAATCAAACTTTCTTAAATGAAAAATCACTCTTGAAAACCATACTTGCTTAAATCTAAATCACTCTTCAAAACCACACTTGCTTAAATGGAAATCACACTTGTACTTGAATCAAATCACTCTCTGCAATAAAATCACACTTACAAATGAATCTATTTTAATTTAAAGAAGGATTAGTTATGTACTTGAAAATCACTACAATCTAAAGATTATACTTCTACTGCTATGTTAGATTATATTCTATCCATGTGCATCTGAAATATCTCTTCACTTAAACAATAAAATGATTAGCAAAAACAATATCAAAGTTGTATCTAAGAATCAAAACTCAAATACTCAAATGAATTAACAAAAATTTATAGGAAATATGAACTAAAATACTAACTATTAATAAACGAAGACCTTGCTATCTCGAGGGGGCCCTCCTACGAGAAGCAGGCAACACTATCAAGATTTCACAAGTTAATTATCCATGCATTGAGATCGCACAACAAGTAAATAAGAAAGAAACAAATATTTAATTGCAAAATGGGGTTT
Organism: Pinus taeda; assembly: GCA_000404065.3. Lineage (NCBI taxonomy): Eukaryota > Viridiplantae > Streptophyta > Pinopsida > Pinales > Pinaceae > Pinus > Pinus taeda. Next base: position 12,778 of record APFE031184099.1, read on the forward strand.
TTTGAAACAATAAACATACCCCCTCTCTTATCAAAGAGACTGCAATTTATAGAATTTTGAGACAAGTAACAAACTCAGAATTTTCTTCCTTGAGTTTTGGTTATGAGATCAAGTCAAATAAAATTTCATGGATTTTTGGATCAAATATCACCCCAGATATGATCTAACTCATTTCAATTCCATTAATTTGTTAAAGAACATCCCTTTCAAGCCTTTTTGTTGACTGTGCATTAAATGAAAAATTGAAAAACCATATATCCACGTCATCTGTAAAATAAGGCTCCAAAGAACTTCAAAAATATCTCAAATGGTAACAAATTTGAGAAAATTGTCATTGAAAATATAATTGGGCTCGTGATGAACAAAACCCATGTTTTTGATCTCCAAAATTTGCTTTCATTTGCTCAAAAAACACGTTTGAAGTTTACTAGTCAAAATTGTTGTGCTTGTCCCTTGATTTCATGTTGGAGGTCCACACATGCGAGATGGGTGGAATTTGACCAATACAAATCCATATCGGAGATTGTATAAACCAAGTCCAAGTGTCGGGTTTCCTTATAAAGTAGTGCTACTACCTCAACCATGGAGATAGCTATGGAAACTTGACAAAACTACAACAACTTGAACTTGCTAAACTGTCGTTAGTAAAACCATGCAAAATTATTCTTGATTCAAAAAAAATAAAGGAAATAACAATAATAAACTATGTAAACATGTATGTGGGAATTTTGTGCGTTTATGAAGAAATGTGGTTAAAAATTATGACAATGGGTGAATGGAATGATGCGAAAATGGATGGTTTCATCAACAAAATCATGACAAGTTGGAGGCCCAACATTCCCCCACACTGGATATTTTGCATGTCCTGATGCAAACAAAGCATTACAAATGTTCATAATCCAATCGGTTCCTTGTGTTCCTTTATTCTGTCATTTCAACTAAATCCTTGACCAAACCTCCAAGAGAGAAATATTGACCCTCTATCTCAATAAGATGCACTTTTCTCTCTTTGTTTTTCAAGATTACTAATTTGGTAGCATAACTCTTTGTTTATACGCTTTCTTGTTGTGTCATTAGAGTAAGAAGAGTTACCCATCCTCCTTTGAAATTGAAACAACTTGAAGTCTTCACATACTAGGTTGCTCATGGATGTTATAAAGGTTTAAGCGATGACTGTTGATTTGTTCTTCTCTAATAAAACAAACATCCATGCATTACTTATTAGCCCCTTGAACATTATCATATACAACTTGTGTGAAGGGCAAGGGTGCCCACAAAGTAGCGCATTCAATTACTTTTCATTATTGTCAAAGCCTTTGAAAATTCATGTTTTTTTTTTAATATAGCTCTTTCAATAACTTGGAAACTATTTATGAGGTTCTTGTCACTACTTAATTATGCACAATTTGCTAAATACTTGGGAGAATGTGATATTGTGAAGAACACATCAAGACTCTTACTACATGCATAGAATTTTTTTTCCAACCTTGTGAAATTCACCCCATTAGTATGGCTGGAAATGATCATAGAGTTCAGCCCATAATGATTGTCTTCATAGCATCCATGCATAGCAACCAATCTTATTTCAACAATGTTATCAAATAGTTTCTTCATGAACTCACAAACTAATAAATGAATAATACTTCCCAATGTGAAGATTTGACATGATGAGTTGCACATAACTCAAAATAAGAGTTGTTGGTGCGGGGTATACAACTTATAAAAGCCTAAAATATGCTTCCAAGTGATTTCAAGAGTGTGCGAACAAATACTTGTTGCAACCTTCTTCTTCTTGTGGCTTTGTATTCATCATTTCTTGGCTTCCAATAAAAAATTGAATATGAACAATATGCCACATAATTTAAGTGATCCATGTACCTTTTGATCATGTGATACAAACATGCACCATGAAGTCAAGTTTTTCTATTTCTCAATAATATCATGTTGATGGACCATTAAGGAAAGCATGGATTAACAAGAAGAAAAAGTTTTAAAAAGGGAGTGGTGAAAGCATAGAAGAACATCATTATGACCATGGAAAATAATGAGATGATTTCATGGGTGGCAGGAATTTTTTGATAAAGAATCAATCATACCTTCTGGTATTGGTTGTTAAAGGGTACGACAAAACATAATGGAGATAAATTGTAACTACCATGTTTACAATAGTTTTTCATCAAAAATTCTAGAGTTTTTAACAAATTAAAAAGTTGAAGGCTAGCTTTACCTCAAGTTTACCTTTTGGAATTGGGGAAGAGAACATGATATGATGGCTTATTTGGTGTTGACTTGGCTCTGGTACTCTTCTCCATGATGCATTGACCACCACTTTGACCTTGCTCCACAAAATGTATATTTTTCATATAGTAGACTTTTTTTTCCAATTTCTCTCAAATGGTAAATCTGATTGTCCTGAAATTTCTTGGGATTGTTATCATTACTATTATGCATCTTCATACAAAATATCTCATCCAATGGGTGCACAGATATTGAGAAAATTGAGAAATGGTTGTAGATGAAAGCGACCAATTTCTTGAAAAATACACACTGGAATTTTTTAAAATTTTGTGTATTTATTTACCCTACCTCAATGCATTTACCATAAAACAATTCAAGAGCAACAACTACTCTTTATCGATAGGCATCCATGATTCTTGGATCTTATATGAATCTTCTTCTTCTAGCTGTTGTTCTTCAATGGATGCTAAAGAATCATTTTGCAATACCTCAAAATTGTAAGTGGATTGAGGTGTTTTATTGTTGGGGATTCAAAATGGTTATGGAAGTAGTGTAGTGGGAATGGATCTTTGGGGTGTTTTTGTGGTTGGTAATGAGAAAGGTTGTATTGAGGTCAACTGTTGGTGAAACTGGTGTTGTGGTGGAGGTGAATGGTATGTATAATATTGGTATTGAGGATAGTGAGGAAAAGATTGGGGATATGGTGGATTTCCTTTTTAAGGCCCTTGCCAACCTTGTTGCCAAGATTTATTTTGATATTGGGATTGATATGGCCAAGGTTACCAAGGCAAAGTTGTTTTCTAATTACTTTGTGATTATTGTGCATAACGTGAATAAAGATCTTGCATCATACCAGATTGATGAGTTTTCCATGGTCTTCTTGGAGCTACATAATAGGATTGTTCCAGTGTTTGATTTGCTCCTTGGTAAATTGCCTTTAACCCTAGTAATGGTGGACAATACTTTAGTAGTATGTGATCCTAAACAAATTTCCCAAATTTTAATGTTATCAAGTGGACATTCAAGAAAATAATGTTTCTTTCTACATTTAGGGCAAAATATAAATGAAGCAACAATCTCATCTTTTTGATTGTTTTGCATTCTTCGCATATTAATTTATTCATTTAAATTACCGAGAATGTCTAGAAAATTGTTAACTTCAGTTTGACTTACCAATCCTGATGTCGATTTACTTACTCTTGCCATAAGTGGATCTTGAGGGCTGTTGGCTCACTAAGATGTCTTTTTACAAGCAATCTTAATCCCTACATTAGTTGTCAACCCGAGGTAAGTATTTCTATCTCAAGAGTGCCAACACAATATGTGCAATGAAGCTAGAGGTTATCTAATGACAAATCGTTGCAATCACTAAAGGCTAATTCTTCAATTCAATTCACACAACTCTGAAAAGAACTATCTATGGAAGAAATGCTCTCAACACACGAAGTAATTCTATGCCACTTGTTCCGAAACCAATTGAGACTAAATGCAAATAAGAATTACACTTAGAATCATTCAAATAAGCTTAAGTAAAGAAAATATGACTACCGAACACATTGTTAATCTATAACAACCCAAATCAATATGCATTACTCAATTGAATAGCAATAGTAAGTGAACAACAATTAACAATTGGTAATTGAACAACAAACAACGATAAAGGATTCGTAAATGGCAAACATTCTATATTGAAATCTATAGAAGTTAATCAGTCTTGTCTTTCAAGATCTATGATAACATCTATACAAATGAATAACAATATACTATCAACACGCATTCACTCATTCTAATCAAAATGCTACTTAAGTATGTCTCATGATTCACCCTGAATCTAATTGAACAACAGTATAAATCAATATCACAACTCTTCATAATAAATGAAATAAACTCAGCATTGAATCAATTGCAAAGACTGAATATAAAACTATAACACAAAGGAGTAGTGGAACTTCTTATGATTGGGCCTAGAGTCGCCAGAAGCTTCTGCTTAATTAAACTCAGAATACGAAGATGTATCAAACGCAACCTTCTTTCATTAACTTCAAGTAACAGCTAACAGAGTCACTGAATTAACAACGTATATGTTTCAAAAAGAATAATTACAAATAAAAAGTATGAACTGTATCTAATTGCCTTTTGGCCCTATATATAACATAAAAGAGAAACTTGGGTAAAAGTGAATCCTCAAGATTAGGGGATCCTGAGGATTTCGTACTAAAAAATCTGATCATGTGATAAAACTGGAATGTTCGAACTGACCTTCTGCTTCCTTGTCTGCCCAAGATGCTGTGGATTTTCCCTTTTATGGCCTCGTGTTGTTCTGTCAATTGAACATCTTTTGCCCAATCTGCATCTTTGCATACAAAGATAGCAAAGAATCAGTTTTTTGTATTGGTTTTTCCTATTCTATCACCAAATATTTTCATCCAGCTTTTAGCCAATATTTTCCTCATTTTAATCTATAAATGGAGATAACTGTATAAGGATTAATTATAAATGAAGCAATTTATGATGAGAAATCATACCTTTTTCCTGTCTCAACAAGAGGATCTTTCATACTTTGTTTTTCCTCTTGATATGTTCTTGAACATTTCACAAATCTCTTGAAATGGCAATTGAGAGACATCTCCTTTTACTACCAAGTCAAGAATATCAATCCATTCATCTCTTATAGCATTTAGTAGGAGAGTTTTTAATGTGTCTGATCCTAAATTATGCAATTTAGATCTTTTGATATTATAAGTATATTTCTCCACTAAATGTTCTAGGTTTTCATCCTCTTTTTGGTTCATATTAAAGACCTGATTTCTAAGGTTATGGTGTGTGCAATAATCTTTATATTTTTCCATAAATACTATCTTCATATCATCCCATGTTCTTATACAATTTGTTCCTAAAGTCATGAACCATTTAAGAGCTCTATCCTTCAATGCTGGCAGAAACAAATTCAATTTTTGAGTGTGTAATGAGTAACCATAAGATCTACAAATTATTTCAAACTAAAAAAGAAAGGATTCTGGGTCTTATGATCTCATACCTTTGTAGTTAATAAGTACGGATGGAGGGATGTTTTTCATATGAACATTGATATCAGTTTCATGAATTGGAAATCCAAAAGGATCTTCCTCATTGTCATCATATCCATTCATTTCTTCAATCTTTTTGATTTTTCCACCTCTTCTTCTACCTACAAAAATAAGAATTCATGATGTGGATGTGTGGCTCTTACTGCACCACATGATATAGTGGGGGTGGTAGGTGATTGAAGTTTTTTTTAATGAAAAGAAAAAGACTCCTATATACACTTCCCCTGCAATCTAGCCAAAATGTTTCGTAATATAATTGATGTTAAATTACTTACATGAATTATCAACCAGGGGTAGTAAACTAATGGAATGTATGTGCACTTATGTGCTAGGATTCTTTGTCACTCATTCAATTCCTAAGTTAATTTGATATATTGAAATGCACATGTTTCTCTATAGCTATGTAAGTAAATAAAACACTCATACAAAATGAAATCAATTACTTTACTTGCTTGAATAATGATCACACTCACACTTTCTTAAATGTAAATCACCCTTCAAAACCACACTTGCTTAAATGGAAATCACACTTGTACTCTAATCAAATCACTCTGTGCAATAAAATCATAGTTAGAAATGAATCTATTTTAATTTAAAGAATGATTAGTTCTATAATTGATAATCACTACAATGTAAAGATTATACTTCTACAACTACATTAGATTATATTTTATCCATGTGCATCTGAAATCTCCCTTCACCTGAACAATAAAATGATTAGCAAAAACAATCTCAAACTTGTATCTAAGAATCAAAACTCAAATACTCAAATGAATTGACAAAAATCTACAGGGAATATGAACTGAAACATTAACTGTTAATAAACGAAGACCTTTCTATCTCGAGGGGGACCTCCTACAAGAAGCAGGTAGCACTATCAAGATTTCACAAGTTAATTATCCATGCATTCACACAACAGGGAAATAAGAAAGAAACAAAATTTTAATTGCAAAATGCAGTTTTTGAAATAATAACCATCCCCCCTCTCTCATCAAAGAGACTGCAATTTATAGAATTTTGAGACAATTACCAAACTCAAAATTTTCTTGCTTGAGTTTTGGTCATGAATCAAATCAAATCAAATTTCATGGAATATTTAGATCAAATATAAGCCTAGATCTTATCAAACTTATTTCTATGCCACAAATTTGTTAAATAATAGCTTGTTCAGGTGTTTTTGTTGACTGTGCATTAAATGAAAAGTTGAAAGACCGTATATCCATGCAATCTGAAAAATAAGACTCCAAATAACTTTTAAAATATCTCAATTGGTAACTAATTTGATAAAATAGCTAATCTAAAATATAATCAGGCCCTTGCTAAACAAAACCATGTTTTTGTTTTCAAAAAGTCACTTTCATTTGCTCAAAAAACGTGTTTGAATTTCACTTGTCAAAAATGCTGCTCTTTGCCCTTGATTTGATGTTGGAGTACCACATGTGCAAGCTGGGTAGAATTTAACTAATACAAATCCATATTGGAGCTTCTAGAAACCAAGTCCAAGTGTCAGATTTCCTTCTAGAGTGGTTTTACTACCTCAACCATGGAGATAGCTATGGAAACTTGACAAAACTGCAACAACTTGAACTTTCTAAACTGTCATTAGTAAAACCATGCAAAAATATTCTTCATTCTTTTAAAATAGTGGAAATACTAATCATAAAACATGTAAACAAGTATGCAGTAATTTGGTGCGTTTGTGAAGAAATGTGGTTAAAAATGATGAAAATGGGTGAACGAAATGATGCGAAAATGAATGGTTTTATCAACAAAATCATGACAAGTTGGAGGCCCAATAGGATCCTACTCCAAACAGTGTGAAGTCTAATTGGAACTTCACATCGGGGATACCTCTTGCATGTTGGCGATATCCAGCTTCGTCAACACAACAATAATGTTTTTTTTTGTAAGTTTGGCATTGGTGAAGCTACATCATGGTCATGTCCAAAAATAAAACTTGAATAGGGCGGTTGCGCACCTGATCACCATCTATCGAAGACCCCATGGACATTTCAACAATAATATTAACCTGCTTCATAGTTAAAACAATATTTTAAACTTTTTACATGCATGCAAGCAATCTTTGCAAAAGTTTTTAAATTAATTATAAAATATCTAATATATTAGGATGTCAAACATAAAAGAAATGATGCTACTTTACTAAGTCTTAATCATAACCATGGCATGGATGAGATGACTTCTTTTCTTCCCCATTTTTATAATTTAATACTAAATATAATGTTACATTACATTTAAAATTAATCAACCAACATAAAACATGATCACTAATTTAATATTATCTTTTTAAACCTATTTTATGAGTAGTTAATTTCTTTATTATTAACCTAATTCTATCCGTAACCAAATTTTGTCATATCCATGGCTAACACTTAGGCCATCCAAAACATTTTTTAATTTCAACTAAATATTTAAAACACAATCTAACACCTAAAACATCATTATTATACTAAATTTTTAATGACAATTTAATAATATTAAAAAATAAAATATTCATCATATACCAACCAACACAACCAAACTTCCAAAATAATAAATTAAGCATCACCATCCTCACGTTGCCTTTGCATGTTTAGTGGATATGATATGTCTTCCATTCTAAAAAATACTTTTAACAAATATATTTGACTTGATCTTATAAATTTGATGTCTTAAAATTGGTTTTAAGATACTTAAAAAATTATTTGTGTATTTGGTTTTGCTTTTGACTGGGTATTAATTTGTTTTTACCAAAAAATTATGACGTCTATCTATAGTTTAACATTAGAAATTCATTTTTTGTTAATTTTTATTATTATTTAAATTTATTTATTTGTAAGGTGATTGGTTGACGTCTTATTATGGGTTATTTAGTAATTTTCATTTCTATCATTTACAATTTTTTTTGTTTTTAGTTTTATTTCATTTTTATTTAACCTTTTGATCTTTTCTTTTTCTTTTTCTTTTTTCTATTATTTCTATTTTCATGAGTTATAATTTTTTCACAATATTTTCAATTTAAAGTGACTTATTATTATATTAAAAACATATATAATTATATACAATTATATATATAATATATAACACACACATAGTATATGTATCTTAATATAAACAATATTAGCTAATCATATTTCTTAATTTTTTGTGATGACATTCAACAATACAATATTTTATTAGTTGTTTTATTACTGTGATGAAATATGTCTTTGTTATTTTTTTGTTTCATTAAGCTATATTTAAGTTAAGTGGCGGGTACTAGCTACTATGTAGCCATTGTCTAAAATTTGTATTCATTATTAATTTATAAAATTTAATAATGTTTCATCAATTACATTAAATTTCACATAAATTACATACATAAAATAAATAAAAAACAAAATATCATATATTCAAATATATAACCCACATTATCTACAAGTAAACTGTTTTTTTATAGTATTAATGGAATGGTAAAAAAAATTGAGTATAGCTTGAGAGGATCTAATAGTTAAGAACATGACATTCCTCATAACAAATTATAGGTTCAAATCCAAAGGAGGTAGAATATATACATGATCTAGATTGGATCACTATATTATTTAACATCCATCTTGATATTTTCAAAGTGGAAAAAAGTGGAGGAATCATCTTACAATACCACTTTTACTGATAGGTCCTAGTTTGTTGAATTGGAGTTTGAAACCTTATAGAAGAAATTTGAGGAATTAAATGATGCTTGTGGGGGTTAAAACTTTGTTACACAAGTTAAAGAACCCCTAGGGTTATTCTACACTCAAATACTTTTCCAACTACACAAGAAATGGCTCAAACAGAGGCCATATGCAAAATTTATGCCACCCAAAGTTGACCTTCCCATCTTGTCCATAATGATTCGAGAGAATGTCACATTAGCACCCATTATTCATGGAAAAGGGGTTAGTAACAATATCATGATAAATAATAATCTTGAAGAGCCAATGTTGTAACCCTTGTTAAGGGTTGAAGAAGTGAAACTTAACCACTAATAGGTTATCACATTATGTTATAACCAGGCCACTAGGAGGAAAAGAACTTCCACTTTATTCAACTATGTTTTGTTCTATAGATGAGTAGAGTAACCGAGAGTGGATAGAGAAAGAGTAAACAAAGAGGGTTTGTGTATTGTAACAACCCATGACGTTACCACGCGTTTTTGAATAGGAGCTCCCGAGCCTCTGCAACCTTGCCTCCTGTGGCCCTCCGCAGACCTCCTGCCTAGCAACCCCTGCTGCTGGGCCTCCTGCCTTCCTCCACGACTCCCCTACAGTCGAACCCCGCCCCCATCCTTTGGCCAGTGCTGCGACTAGCTTCCTCCTGACCTTTCCATGGCTGGGAATGATCCCTCCCAGATGCAAGACAATGAAGACTAGGCTGAGATCTTTGCCTCTCTCATTTCTGAAAATGCAACCACTAAAAACAGACCTTCAGCTTCAAAGTTCATTAAGAAACTGGTTGACATCCCAGAAATCTCCCTTCCTCCTAGTCTCCCAAGGAAAGCAGTGATCTCTCTAGCAGAGAGAGGTCTAGTTGGACAATTTACTGGCCTGTGGCCCTCTCCCAGAGCTGTTCAGAAATGGGTGGAGTGCAACTGGAATGCGAACATCCAAGGAAAAATCGCCATAAGATTCTGTGGAAGGGGTTACTATACTTTCCTCTTTGAAATCAAAGAAGATTGGAATCTCATCTTCAGAAATGGTCCCTACTTCATGGATTCGAGAGGTCTTTACCTGAACAGATGGTCCCCTAACTTCGACCCAAAAATGGATATACCTAATGCAATCTCGGTTTGGGTTCACTTGCCCCATCTCCCCCTTCACTACTGGGGAGATGAATCGGTTAAATCCATTGCGAACGTTGTTGGAAAATACATAGACAAATGCGAACCAAAGGATAACATGCATGCTTGTGCAAGGATCTGTGTTGAAGTCGACTTAGGAAAGGGCTTTCCGGAAGAAATCAAGATCAAAGTGGACCATTGGACCCATATTCAGCAACTAGACTACGAACAAATCCCTTTCAAATGTAAGGGATGCCATGAATATGGTCATTTTTCTAATAGGTGCAGTAAACTAAAAGAAAATGAAATGAATGAAAATGCTGAAGCTAGTGAAGACACATGGGAACAAGTCAAAAAAAAAAAATCAAACCCCAAACAGTCTGGCCCTAAACCAAAGCCTCCCCCCAAATTCCAAGTTGCTCCCCTCCCCCCCCCTCCTATCTCGACTCAGTCGTTTCACTCTGCTTCAAACCCCTTCGAATCCCTGGAGGATGAAGATCCATCCTCCCCCCTTTCTTCACCTCCAGCTACTACCCTAGCAGTCATTCACTTACCTTCTCAGATCCTCTCGTCACCCCCTCCCACCATAGACCATATCCTAACAAGAAACAAAGTCAAAGAAGCAAGCAACAACTCAGAGCCACCAAAAAACGCAGGCAGGAAATCAAACAAAGAAATAAGAGACAAAACAACAGCTAAAGAAATGGCCACAGGTACTCAACAACCAATGAAATATTTTTTGGCCAAGCAAAGAGAAAGCGGGGAAAATATAAAGGAGAAGAGCGGGGCTCACCAAAAATCCAATAAGTAATGATTTTGGTCTCTTGGAATAGCAGGGGCCTGGGCTCCTCTTTAAAATCCAATGCATCCCGGGATATAATCAGGTGAGAGTAGCCAAATTTCTTTCTAATCCAAGAGACCAAAATTCCCAACCAAGACTTTCAAAAATTTACAAAAAGACACAAAAGCTTTGCAGGAACAACAACAAACTCACTGGGTGCCTCAGGAGGAATAGGCACATTGTGGAACAAGAGAAAATGGGACCTTATCAGACAAAAATCAACTTACTAGTGGGTCATAACTGACCTCAAAAATAAAATCACAAAAGAAGAATTTACCGTGCTCAACATTTATGCTCCAAACCATTACAGGGACAAAGCATATTGTTGGGATTCTATGAAATCAAAGTTGCAGGCATGTCAAAATAGGAAGGCAGTTTTGTGTGGTGACTTGAACTTAATAAGAAACATTGAAGAAAAGATAGGAGGAAAATATTTCGCTGACCCATCAAGAGATACTCTGGAAGAAATAATAGAAACCCATAAACTCATCGACATTCCACCATGCAATGAGAAATTTACTTGGAGCAATAAGAGAGCAGGAACACAAAATATCAAAGAAAGACTTGACAGGATCTTAATTCATGAAAGTATAGCAGCAAGATTCTCCTCAATAAAGAGCAAGATCGTCCATGCCACAGCTTCAGATCATAAGCCAGTGGTCTTGATCCTAGATAGAATAGGAAATCTCGGCCCAATCCCATTCAAATGCAATAAATTTTGGGACAGCAAGGAGGATTTCTACAAGATCATCAAAGAAAGTTGGGAGATAGAAGTCATTGGATCCCCCCACTATGTTTGGGAATCAAAATTAAAAATCCTAAGATCAGCAATCAAAAAGTGGGCAAAAGAGAATGCAACAATAGAGAAAAATAAAAAAACCGAGCTACATAGAAAATTGGAAAAATGGAATCAGGAAAAGGAGGCTCAGCAAACATCAAAGAAAGAGTAAACTTAGCAAAACGAAATCTTTAGGGAATTATATAGGCACAACAGAGCTGAGGAAGAGGAGCTGAGACAAAAATCGAGGTGCCTCTAGCTCAGTGCGGGAGATAAAAAAACATCTTTCTTCCATAATAATCTCAAGCTCAGAAGAGTTGGAAATCAAATAGACAAAATCATTGCTGAGGGTAAAGAATTAAGAGAGCAAGAGGAAATCAAAGAAGTAGCCCACAACCACTTCAAATCTCTCTTAATTGTTGACTATTAGCCTCTGGGCAACATGGACTTCCTCCTACCAGTAGAATGTAAAATCAATGAGCAGCAAAACAGCAAGTTGGAACAAGAAGTCTCGGAGGAAGAAATTAGAGAAGTTGTGTGCAGTATGCAACCAGAGAAGGCTCCCGGGCATGATGGCTTCACAATTGCTTTTTACAGGACTCATTGGGATATAATAAAGAAAGATTTCATCAGGATGGCCAAAAATATTTTCAAAAAAACCAAGATGGGAGAAAATACAAAAACTTCCCATATGGCGCTTATCCCCAAGGAACTAAACCCCCTCTCCTTTGATTGATTCAGACCCATTTCCCTCTACAATGTCTCCTACAAAATCGTCACCAAAATCTTGGCAAATAGATTGAAAAAGCTCTTTCCCACTCTCATTTTAGAGAACCAAGGAGGATTTGTCCCTAAAAGACAAATAATGGATAATGTCATTTTGGTCCAAGAAGAAATACACAACAGTTTGCATAGAAATGAAACAGGTATGATCATAAAACTTGACATGGCAAATGCCTTCAATAGGGTCAATGACCAATTCTTAGCAGTTGTTCTCCAGAAGTTTGGAATATCTAACAAATTTATAAACATCATTATGGAATTCATTTCAAATCCTTGGATAGCTCCCCTAATCAATGGAAGGCCTAGTCGCTACTTCCGAAGTTCCAAAGGACTGAGACAAGGCTGCCCCCTCTCACCCTTCCTTTTCATCATCATGGTGGAAACCTTAAGCATACATCTAGAAAATCTAAGGAAACAAAAGGAGATAACAGGCATAAGTATATCAAGAGTAATAAAAGAAATAAATCACTCGCTCTTTGCCGATGACACTCTCTTAATAGGAGGAGCCTCAAGCTTAATTGCAAGGAGATTCAAGAGAATCCTGGACACTTTCCTGGATGTCTCGGGGGGACTGCTTAACAACAAAAAGTGCATAATATATACTTGGAATGTCTCACTTCAAGTAATGCAAAGAATCTCTCTAATCATGGACATCCCAGTCCAAAGAAACTAGAGCCACTTTTCCTATCTTGGCCTTCCTTTGGCAAAGGAAGCTGTCAAGTCTGAGATTTGGAACAAGCAGATTGAAAAAATGAGAGGGCTTCTCCAAAGTTGGGGGTTGTCGTGGTTAAACCTAGCGGGCAGGACCATCCTCATTAAATCTCTTCTTTTAGCCCTTCCTATTTTCATTATGTTGTTACTTTGGCTCCAGCAAGCATCCACAAACAATTGGAGCTAATTATGAGAGGCTTTCTCTGGCACGGAGGGAAACAAGATACAAAAAAATTTAGTTTGGTACGATGGGAACAGGTGATTCTCCCCTTCGAAAAAGGTGCCATATCCATCAAAATTCCAAGCCTAACTAATAAAGCGATGGGCTTCAAACTTGCGTCGAGAATGCTAATGGAAAAAGGAAGTTGCTGGGTTAAGGCTCTCAAAAACAAAATACCTTCATGGGCAGCACTCCAAGGTTCTCAATAATTTTATCATGGAAAGACCATGCACTCCAGCATGGAGACTTGTTAAAAAAGTCATTCCCCAAATCAAAAATCATATCTCAAAGTCCTATGGAAATGGAAAAGATATAAATCTTTGGACAGATAGAATTATGGGTTCGGAGCCAAGAAATCATCTCCAGCAGTTCAGACCCCTGAAAAATATGGATGGAGGCTAAAAGGATTCATTCCTTATATGAAATCTTGGTTTGGGACCACAATATTTGGTCTACTTGGAGGGACCTCCCTCTCCCAAATCATCTGAAAAATCAGTGGGGAGATCTGAAGAGAACGCTAATGGGAGTTGCCCCTACAAATAAATCCGCTGAAGACAGCTTTGTTTGGGACCCAAGCGGAGGAAAGTTCACAGTGAAAGATGGGTATCAACTCCTCCAATCTAGCAACAACCTAGATAATTAGAACCTTTGGTCAGTATTTTGGAAGAATGAATGCCTTCCAAAGATAAAAAAAATTGCGTGGACCCTCCTAAAAAGCAAGATCCTCACTGCTGAAAATCTCAAAAAAAAAGGGATTCAAGGTCCTTCAATGTGCTGCCTCTGCTATTTGGAGGAGGAGATTAGTCAACATTTATTCCTCGATTGCTCCTTTGCCAACACTGTTGGCACCAAATTATCAACCCTTTGAGGTCTCCTAGAGAAAACTTCAACCAGCTCACAACTCTTAACAGAAATTGGGAAAAAGGCTACCCCCACGCAAGAAAAGGCAAAGCCACAATTACTCAAATTTGGAGATGCATTCCTTCTGCTCTCTGTTGGCAAATTTGGCTCTCCAGGAGCAACTGCATCTTCAAAAACCAAAAGCCAAACCCAGCTCTCACTCTGGCCAAAACTCTAGGCCTAGTCACAGAAATGATAAGTGCCAACACTGTAACAAAAACCAACCACACCAACTGGCAGAAAGAAGAGGAAGAATGGTATAATAAATTCTCGTTGGTCTACTCAAAGAATAAACAATCTCCAGCAAATTCAGGTAAGGGAAAAAAGAAATGGAAACTCAAGGGAACTCAAAATGAAATAGAACAGTGGATTCAAGAACAAAATACTTTCACTCTTTAGTTCGATGGTGCTTCCAAAAACAACCTCGGACAAGCAGGAGCAGGGGGAATAATCACAGATCAAAATGGGCAAGTCATCACCACTTACTAATGGAGATTGGGAAATATGAAAAACTACATGGCAGAGGCCTATAGCCTTTTACTAGGTACCTGCATCCTGAAAAATCTTCAAGCCAAAAATCCAGTCATAATTGGCGACTCAGCAATTATGATAGCAGCTATGGAATCAAGGGGCAACTTCAAAAATCAGGCCCTCAATAGAATCAAGCACAGGATTGGGGATAACTCAAAACAGCTAGGAATCATTCAATTCAAACATGTCATGAGAAATTATAATACCAAGGCAGACTCTCTAGCCAACAGTGTTGTCATCAAACCCATAGGGCAGGTCCATGAAAACAACAACACATGATAAATCAATCCCATAAGATGCCCCTCCCCTCGGTCAGGCTCGTGATCCAAGGCTCAAACAGTCATCTCAATAAAGTCTTCCTCTCCCTTCAGTCCATGCAGCTGGACGTCCGATTCCCTCTCCACTGACAGTATCCATTCCCACATCCTAAGCATTGTCAAGGAAATCCTCAGGCTAATGGAAAATCTGTACTAGATAATGGACTGGGAAGAGTCTCGTGAAAAGATCACTCAGAAGTTAGGCAACATTCATTTCGTAATCCTCAGCGGCTGCTCAAGAAATATTTGAATTGACATCCAGGACAGGAACATCTCAGAGCAGTTCGATCCGCATTCAAAGGCTCTGAAGTTTGAGTGGGCTTATAAATAGCCCGTGGTGCATTGGTCTAGCCAGTTCAGTGTTTTTGTTACGCTCTGCTCTCTCGGCAAAGGCTCGAGATCCTGTCGTCCCTTTTCCAGATCGCACCCAGTGCTCTTCAGTCAAAGAAGTTCCTCAAATTCAGCGCTACAAGGTTTAGATTTCGTCTGTCGGGATTGTATTTTCGTTCTTTTCTCTAACACTCGTCCTGTTTTTTTGATCCAGCTCCTTTCAACTTCATAGGCCTCTGTTTCGCAACTCTCTGTCCCTCATTCTCTTTGTTACCATCCTCACGCTCTCTCCTATGTTCTTTATTCCCACTTCAGAATCTACTTCCTCCCTCCTTCTGTGATTCTTTGCTTCCTGCCCCCTCTTATCTCTGGAGCTCCGCTTATTATCCTCTCTCCCCTGAACTGCCCCTCTGCCATCAACTCTCTGATCCGCCTGCCTTCTTCCTCCAGAATCTTTGTTAACCTTCACCCTCCTCTCTGTAGCAAGCTAATCAAGCTCTGCCTCAAGATATCCAAGATTACTCAAGACTCATCAACAATGTCAGAAAATCCTTTGGACAGTGTCGTCACCAACAATAGTTGCACCCTCTACAAGGCGCATTGCTTCATGATTGCCCGCTTCATCAAGCATTTCAATGAACTCAAAGAAGAATTTCAATCAGAGAATAAATCAAAGAAGAAAAAACTTGAAAAATAGAAGACGGAAATCGAAGGCCTCAAAGAGAAATGCAATCACTTGGAAGAAGCCATCAGTCACATAAGATCTATGAACCAAAGCATGCAAGGGGAGGCCTCAACCAAGAATAGCAACAAAAAAGAGCAGCCGCCTGATGATTCGGTTAATCAGTTCTGGTGAAAATGTCTTATGCATTGTAAATATTGTTTGCTCCTAGGTCAATTCATACGGAAATATAGCTGGTTTTCCTTCCAAGTCTTAAAAATTAATCCTAGTGAATTGGACCAAGGGACTGTGTGCCCATTTTGGATCAATTCCACTTCGCTTCCTCTAGTATCTGTAATGGGACTTGTCCCTCTGCTGAATTTTTTATAATATAACAGTATTCGACCATGTTAAAAAAAAAACAACCCATGATATATAAGTCTCACTCCTTTATACTTGCATCCATTTCCATTCAGAGAAAGAGAAAGAAGACAAGCCTCAACTTTTGGCTAGGTTCTCTCATATCATGTGTTCATTGTGGTTTATGAGTTTTATTTAATTTTTCCTTAAATTCCATATTTTATATATTGCAAGCATACACATAAAACAAAATTAATGAATACATAAATCTAAGAAGATTTATGTAGATTTCATAGTGTAGATTTCATATTTTCAAATATATTTTGGTAGATCTCTTGTGACAATCTATCAAGTGGAATATCCACAACAATTTATGAAATGATATTTGTATCAGCACATGTTGTGCTTAGGAATTTTATGGGAAGTTTCAAGGGACCCAAATTGATTTAATCAAAAAGTTACAAAACCCCAATTATGGCCTAAGTTTAATAACCCTCAAGTTCTAGCAAAGGAAGGGTTTGCATAACTAGAACTATAACTTGAAAATATAAACCATAATGTGAACCTCCTCATGGGGGTCCTAGCCAATAAGCTCAAGCTATTAGGAGAAGTTGAAGGTTCTAACACAAAGGTCAAATCAAACGGGAAATTTGGGAATTAAAAAGAACCAAAGGAGTCTAAGAAACATGAAAAAATAACCCAACCTTTGTATCTTGAACCATTCAAAGACCTTATTCAATATGTAAGTGGTTGAAATCAAGCCATATTAAGGTAAGATTAGTGATTTTAAGGTAAATCACTGATTGCAACAATTAGAGATTTATTTTAGTATTCTTCATATAAAGGAAGAACAAAAAAAAATGTTTTCTTATCTGAAATTAGAGGCCCATGCCCTGACTTGGTAGGAAAGCCAATGAAACCCTCGAGGTTAAAGGGAGTTCCTCCAATGACTAAGTAGGAGGATTTCAAAACTCTCATACAGTCTCAATTCTACCCTATCAAGTATGCAGAAGACCACTGGATCCAGCGGCATTACTTCGCATAGAGATAGGGGTATAGTGTAAACAAATACAAGACAACATTGAGGAATATGGAAATAATGTTGGATATCTCTCTAATGAATGCAAACATGTTGCTCAAGTGTTTGGGGGGTCTTTACAGCCATCTATGAAAAAAAGTGATATTATTCAAATCCAAAATGGTGGATTATGCTTGTGTACAGGCACAATACCGTTAGAACATAGGCCAAAAGAGAGGGAATTCAAGTGGGTCGAAGCAGAAGGAGCATATGGAAGCTTCCAAGGAGGGGAAGGAGAAGTGGAAATGGGGAAAGACAAAAATACAGTATATCCCAACAACCATTATAACATTAATGGTGATACAAAGGAGAAGTGTTAGGAGTTGCATCCAAATCTCAACCCAAAGAGAAAAAATAAAGTTGCTAAGAAAAAAAAATTTCATGTTCACTAATTTGAGAAACTAGGTGCAAAGAAGCCACATGGATGAGAAGATTGATTATGAATCAATGCAAAAGGGGGTGAATATAAGTAGCCTCTAGCAATACGAAGAGAAGGAAACCTTAAGGGAATTTTGAGGAAAAAAATTATACTCAAAACAAAAAAATGCACTAAAAAAAACTAACTTTAAAAGAACCAACATGATTCAACATGATGATGTCATCCCCAAGGGTGAATATTTTGGAGGGAAAAGAAGAAAACTACTCTTTTATTGTATTTTCGGCTTATCTCCTTATATGTTTACTCAAATGTGAAGTGCAGACACGTGTTGGATTTGGAATTAAATTCCACATCCAACGAATACCTTCTCTACATACTTATGAATAGACCCACATCTAAAAAAATTGAAAATACAAGGAATATGCATAGAGAAGGAATATGGGTGTACTTAGAAGTATGCATAGTGGGTACTCAATTGATGTGGAATTTAATTATGCATCCAAAAGGTTTTTACAGTTGACATTTGAGTAAACCTATAAGGAGATAAGACAAAAATACATTAAAAAAGTAGGTTGCTTTCTTTTTCTTTAAAAATTCATAACTCATCTTTTATTATTTTAACTATTATTTTATTATTTTCTAAGGAGGCCCATTTCAAACCTCAAAATTCCCTTAATGATGACCAAACTCTTCCATATAAAGATACAGGTCAAGAAGATAAAAATTGATGCTCTATTAGAATCAGGATCATAGGAGAATCTCATAGTAGCAGATCTGATTTAGAAATTGGGGTTGGAAACTCATGACCATCCTAGCCCATATCCACTAGGATGGGTCAAAAAGGATGTAAAGATAAAGGTAACCAAACAATGCAGATATTAGTGTTGATTTTATTGATGAAGTAGAGGTGGATGTAACTATGATTGATGTATGTAGAGTTATATTTGGGAGTTCCTATATGTACATGCATGATGTGATCTTCATGTGGACATCCAACTAATACTGCCTCGTCAAGGATAGAAAATAATTCATCATCAACATGCACAAGGGAAAGTCAAACATCTCACTAGTGAGTGCCAACCAGGACAAAAAGTTGATCAATTCTAGCTAGAAGTATGTTCTAACATTTTGAGGAAAAATGAGTACATAGAAGAGTCATCCCTAGAGGGGTGTACTAAGTAGTAGAAACAACATCTGGAAGAGTTTCTATAGGAATACAAGGGTGTGTTCCATGAGTCTAAAGGGGTACCACCCAAGAGGGAAGTGAAGCATGAGATATAGTTGTTTTGAGACTCTTTGTTGCCAAACATAGGTAGCTCATTATAGAGGTAAATGAGGTGAAGAAGCAATTGAAAAAACTATTGGAACATGGTGTTATTCGACAAAGTACCTCACCATCTGTATCACCCATTATATTTTTTCCTAAGAAGGATAGGACTTGGTAGATGTGCATTAGTTATATGACATTAAACAAAATTACACTCAAGAACAGGCACCCCTTTCCCAGGATAGATGATTTATTGAACTATTGTAGCAATCTAAAAGCTTCACCAAGTTGGAATTAAATTTAGGATATCTATAGTTCAAGTTATAGAAGAGGATACTTAACCAAACAATGTTTGTATGAGTGGTTACTTATGTTGTTTGGCCTATGTAATGCACCTGCTACATTCATGAGGATAGTGAATTACTACGCCCTTGTATAGATTCATTTGTTATTTTTTATTTGGATGATATATTGGTGTAAAATGCTTACTTGGGAGGAGAAAATATCATATTTGATGTAGGTATAGACATTAAAGAAGCACCAACTACAGACAAATCTCGAGAAGCGTGAGTTTGCATAATAGTATTTGATATACCTGGGATATATGAAACGTGGAGGAGAGCCAAAAATCCAGAAAATATGGAGGTCATCATGAACTAACCAATGCCTACTAATTTTTCTAAGGTCAATAATTTCATTGGGGAAGTACAATACTTAAGGGAATTCATAGCAGTGGAGAAAGGGTTAGTAAAGGGCCTTTAAGTAGTTAAATAAGAAGATCAGTCAAGCACAATTTTTGGCATTACCAAACATGTAGAAACCCTTCAAAGTGGATATACATGTGAGTGGGTAAGTTGTGGGGGCAGTCTTTATGCAAGGTGGAAGGTATGTATGATACCATTATGAAGTATTTCATGGAGAAATTATTAACTACCTTACCTATGACAAGGAGCTTTATGCCCTAGTACAATTTTTTAAGTTGAAACAATCTTTGATGGAAAAGGAAACAATAATACACAATATTCACCAACCACTATAGCGTTCATATGCCCAAACTAAGCGACAATAGACCAGGAATTACAAGTGGATGGGGTTTCCATAACAATTTCATTTAATGATAAAGTACAAGAAGGGCAACAAAAACAAGTTGGATGACATTCTTTCAAGGCTACCCACATCAAATATCACAACTTTGGGAACTATTATGCAAATTGAGCCTTTCAACCATGTGCACATAAAGGCATAAACAGAAGATGAGAACTTTCAGGAGGTGTTTCTATTGAAATTCCAATGCAAGGTGGAATTTCTTAACATGATAATTACTTGTGAATTTATTTAGTGTTCTTATTTAGCTTTTCCTTTATTTTTCATCAAGCAACTACCATTCAAATACAAAAAAATATAAATCATAGTGCACGAGAGATAAGAAACACGAGAGATTAGGCCAAAGGCTAGGGGAAAACCCACAAGGGGAAAACTCGCCAATCCTTTCTTATAGCTTCATCATCAACAAGAGAAATACAAGTCAAACAAAATAATGATCCAAGTACCAAGTCATCCCTCCAACCTTTGTTATTTTTTGTCCATAATATAGTCAGTCAGTCTTATTTTTCCTTAGATGCCACATCGCACAAAAGAAGGTAGCTAACATTTCAAAGAAATAGTATCCTTCCTGTAGCTTGTATTACACAAGAAAAATATGTCTTCATATAGCTTGCATCATACAGAGAAATGTGTATATTTGCATTTTTCATCACACAGATAAAGGTGCCTCAGAAAACTTGAATCAGATAGAGAAAATATGCCTCAGACAGCTTGCATTAACATAATATAATGTACTCCTTAAATTCACATTATCCAAGAGAATTATGCTACAGGAACAAGCATCATTCATAGAGAGATATGCCACAGGATCTTCACATTACAGAGAGAAATATATCACAGAAACTTCCATCGTAGAGAGCCTTTAGATATTCATATATTGCAGACACTTTTATCATCATAACCTTAATTGATGTGTCTCAGAAAATAAATCATGTATGCCTTAGGAATCTATGTCACATACATTAATTGTTCTACCTCAGAAGATAATTGAATAGTTTCCAAAATGAGGAGGATATGTGCCAATATATATTTTCTTCCACATGCAAAAAGACATGACTCTTGAGCAAGTTAAATCGTCATCCTAGAGGGTCGACTTGGTAACTTGGAGGAACAAAATGACATTTACAAAATCCACATTTTTCTTTGTTTCATAGGGTCATGAAGAACATGCCCTTGAATTTTTATTTTCACCAAAAATAAAGCATGAAGAACATGCTTGATAAAATAATAGTAATAATTTATGTTTTTGTTTCTACATGAAATACATATTGATACAAGTACAATAATTATGAAGGTTGAACCTAGTTACAATTTCAACACTCCCTCTTAACTAGGGAAGTATTCATAATGACTTATTAGGATATTCTCAAGTTGATAACTTCTATAAGAAAGGATTTGGATTGATAAGCATCAATGATGATTTACATCATCACAGTCAGCATTGTCAAAATACCATGGCCTTGACAAGTAAGCTCTATCTCTCCACTAGATCGAAGAACAATAATGGGAGGCATAAATTTGGACACCACCACCTCTCTGAGGAACATACTCTACCTGGGTGTTCACCAAGGTATGTCCTCATAGGACCATTTCATAATCCATTGTCACCATAATTGACACTTGGAAATGTAATTCCTTGGGACTATTCTTATCTTAGGTCAATGTACTTGACTTACAGTGATTAGTCCTGGTCATAATACATATCTTCAAAGAATATTGCTCCCATAAGCTTATCCAATCCACCATTCTGCCTATCAGTGTTCATGCACTAGGCTTATGGTTGTTAGTATTGGCCATAGTACATGACACATGGAGAACACAGTGTCCACCCTCACTCCCTCTCAACCAGCGAGGAGATATCCACAAGCCTAAGCTTGTCTAAAAAACAACCATCCTCTCCCATGAAAAGGAACATCATCAACACATTGACTACTTGTTCTTCTATTGATATTCATTGTAGCTTCTTGCTTCGATTTGCATCATACTCGTGAATCATAAAGAAATTTGACCTTCCTAGTTTTCTGACAATATTCATGTAGCTTTGATCAATATCATAATCAAATCCAAAATGTCATAAAGTAGCTCATAAAACAATTTATGGATCCAAACTTCATCAAATCTGATTGTACAAGCCTTCACATTTCCCTCACATCGCAACAGAATTTTGCTTTAGGTTCTTCCAAGAATTCATATCAGTTCCCAACCATCAATAGTATCTTTATCAGCATTAATATTTTTAACCCAATTGATGCGTTCTCAAATATATCAGGGAACCAATTAGTTTTCGATACAATGTTAGTAATCTTCAACTTATTGCTAGAGGCTATAGCCATAAATATGTCGTATGTTTGTTTCACCACAAGTTTCTTTTCCAAACTTCAAGTAGTATTGTATCCATCAAATATTATACAATCCCCTCTTTGCATTTGAGGTAAGTGAACTTTTTTTATGCATACTTCAAACTTCTTGCAACTTCTTC
Source organism: Pinus taeda (assembly GCA_000404065.3). Lineage (NCBI taxonomy): Eukaryota > Viridiplantae > Streptophyta > Pinopsida > Pinales > Pinaceae > Pinus > Pinus taeda. The sequence continues at coordinate 35,636 of APFE031184099.1, forward strand.
ATTTATGTCTCATGGTGCTTTTCTACAATCTTGCAATTCTCCCATCTACGAATAAAGTTTAGAAAATTCTTGTTTTGACCTACAAACTTTATTAGAAGACTATGAAAGAACAAAAAGCAAAGTGCATAGACAAAATAACAATAGTAGTAGTCAAAGAAAGGAGATGTGGAGTACTTATCTTTGTTGGGAAGGTCGTCTCCCTATTAATCTCGGACCTATTCACCAACCTTGTTATCACATTAGTATGATGTCATTTTTGTCATCTTCAAGAGCTATATCTTGTTCTTACAACAAAAACAATTAGTTAGGGTTTCGTTCCTATGGTCTACTAATTCAAACTTTGCTAAGATTTACAAACCCTAGATTTTACAAATTCTTCAATATTTTCCATTTAAGAATTACAAATTCTACAATCATACTAATGAGTTAGCTACAAAACCCTAGATATGTTATTAACATGTCCTTTAAACGTGAGATGGAGTTCATTTCATTCCTTGATCATAGAAACCTAGTTTTTCATATGTAGGGGAAGGATTCAAATGCTAACACATAAAAAATCTCTAATATATCTATATAGATCCTTCCATGACATTATGTTTCAAGAGAGCATAAAATTGTTAGCTTACTCTACAGATTCTTCATAATCTAGCAGACTTGGTATTCAAGAGAATTTTGAAATGAACAGAAGTTATATCTACCTTTTCAATCTTTACCTAATCAACCCCATTTGTTCTATATTTCTGCCTTTCAGTATGGTACCATATTATAACTATCTTGGGCTACTTCAAGGAGATGTGCTCATAGTAAAACCAAACTTCCTATCATGGTAGCTCAAGTCATCTTCTTTGATTCTTCGCATAAGCGTCACAACCAAGGGTATAAAGCTTGTTGAAGAATGTAACTAGGTTCAGTCTTCATAAATTGTATTTGAGTCACAATGAAATGTATTTATCAAAATAATGAAAAAGAAATTATTATTATTATTATTATGACTTATTAAAGCATGGGTTTCATGCTTGGGTCATCATGTTTTAGGTCAAAGTTCCCATTAAGCACTTCTAGGATTTATTATGAGTCATCAAAGTCATTGTCCATTTAAAGAAACCCTTCTTAGGATTTTGAATCATGTAAAAAGAATTAATAATGAGTCAAATAGGATATTTGTCTCCTCCACACCAAGTCAGCCTCAAACTGGGTAACTCGACCTCACTAGAATCCTGTGTATTGGAGAAGTTCGAATTCATTTGGAACACACTCACTCACTCAAGTTCAATATCCCAAAAGAAGAGATGGAAAAGTGTGAAGTTAGAAAAGGAGGCTAAAAGGAGTGCGAAGTTGGGGAAGAAGGAATAAAAGGTCAAGATAGAAATTTTGGGCTATCTATCTCTTTCCCGTGTGGATTCCTCTAGGATATCGAAGTCTCTCTTTTCAAGTCGAAGTTGTTGTTGTTGCTTCCAGTTGCTGGATCAAAATTGCTGCTACAAGGTTGAAGTTGTTGTTGAAGGGTTATCATATGCAAGCAGGAGAAAGGGTTGACTTGGTGTGGAGGAAGTCTATTTCTAGGTCAAGAGTCTTTGATTATCTTAGGAAGTTATTAAGGAAGAGTTGTTGAATGAGTTTTCCCCTAGATAGGTGTTTTTCCCTAGTTGTATGCCTATATCTGGTGTTTGTGATCTTTGTGATATTTTTTTGGTAATTTCTTTATGAACTAAAAAGATAAAAGAAGAACATAAAGACAACAAAATTACAAGTAATTATCTATATAAAGAAAATATTTCTGCCTTTCTGATTTTCTAACATGGTATCAAAGATAAGCTGAAAAAAGGGGAAAAGGTAGCTCAAAGAGCTATCGAAAGAAGAGTAAGGAGTTTTAATAAGTTTTGAATAAGTGACATCGAAAGGAATATATAAGAATTCAAGTATAGCATCTTCAAGGACAATATCTAACTCAATGAAGGGTGAAAACAAGCTAGAAGGAGCATCTAACTATCAAGCATGGAAGAAGAGGATAGACCTCATCCTCAAGAAGAATAAATTTCTAGATCTAGTCAAGGAAAAGGTAAAGAAGCCTACTAATGAATTAAGTGATGCAGAAAAGGAAAAATTCAAGGAGACAAAAATATTGGCTATGACTCTAATGGTGGATGGAATAAAAGATAACCGCATCCCCTATATATCTAACATAGACTCTGCTCAAGAGATGTATGAGGCTTCATAAAATTATTCATTATCAAGAATATTGGTCAAATAGAAAGCCTTAAAAATGAACGAAGGTCTATAAAGATGGCAAAGGAAGACACTATGACATCTTTCTTTATGAGAATAGCCATATTAAGAGATGAACTTCAAGTGATTGATGACATAGTATCAAAGAAATAACTTGTAATCACTGTACTTCTAGGTTTACCAACATCTTGGAGTGCCTTCTCATCAGGTCTCAACAGCTGGAAGGGGACTCCTACATTTGAACAGCTATGGAATTCTTGCAGTCACGAAGAAGAAAAGATTTATTTCGTAAGCAACAAAGATAATGAAGAAGAAAAAGTTTCAAATGCCTACTTCGCTCATCACAAGAATAAAGGATGATTCAAGAAGACTAAAGGGCCTAGAAGGAAGATAGACATATCCAAGATCGAATGTTGCAATTGTCCAAATATGGGTCACTATAAAAGTGATTGTCGAAGAAGGATCTCCCAAGAAGCACACGACTGAAGAATTAGAAATAAAGGACTTATACTACTAATCCCTTCTACTTTGAATTTATTGTATTTTGTATTTTGATTTCTAGAACTTATAGGTTTAACATTCTTTGGAAACACATTGTTGAATTGTTTTTTAAAATTTTTAGGTATCCCTTGAGTTTGGATTAAGAGGGAGCCCTCACCATTTTCCAAAGATAAGTATATTAATCCATTTATTATATTTTACATTTGGTTTTCCTTTTCTTATCTAGATGTGTTTACACTAAATACTAATCATATTTCTTTTATATGTTTTCCTTGTTTAGGAAAAGCTTGGTGTTATGATCAAGGGCTATGGAGAAGACCTCACAAGACAAGGCATAGAAGTTTTATTGGAATTTATGTCCTATAAGGTTTTTCTAAACTTAAATGTATGTCTTAAACTATAAATTTTGTTTCTCTTCATGATAAAGGTACATTCATTCATTCTAAGAAATTCGCTTTACATTACTAACAAGTGTTATGTCTAGGATTGTTGAATCGTATAGATTCTTGTTTGGGATTGAATCTACCCTCATTAATCATTATGTTTGTGGAAACCAAATAGGTTCCATGTAAAACCCTAAACTAAGAGTATGCCAATGTTAATATGATAAACCCTAGTCTACTTAGGGTTACTCATGAAATCTAGAAAATATTATTCTTTTGATGTTTGGGGTTTTTATGATAATTTCATGTTCGATGTCTTAATATTTTTATGGAAACCCTATTCCTTTAGGGTTGGATGGTAATGTATTCCTAGACCTTGAATTTTTAGTAAATTATGGTTTGTAAGTAAAACCCTTATGTATCAAGAGTAAGCTCCTAGGAATGAAACCCTAAGTAAATGTTTGTATATATGATCAAAACCCTATTCTGATCTAAATTGTTATATGTCTGACTTTATTGATATTTGTATCTTTGGTTTGTCCTATATATGTTATGATTTTCTTGTGCACGATTATCATAGATATGTATATTTGCTAATCTATTTTTTGATAATTTCTAGGGTTTGAAACTAATCTCTAGTAGAAGTTAGATGATGTGAAGATATTCTATTATGATGATAAAATCCAAGGTTTACTACAAACCCTATTAGAATTCGGTCATTTAGTTGAAACCTTAGAATGTGATTTAATTTGTTTTTGTTTTTTGTCATCTAAATCTTAGTGTCTCATATATGGAATCTAAGGTTTGCATGAAATCCTAGTAGAAGTCTAACATATGAATTCTAAAGTTGTTAGACTTGTTTGAATTGCTTCTAGGGTTTTCAATATATTATAGTAGAGTATGCATATCTCTCGAAGAAAAAAAATAGTCTCTAGATATAGTGTCACTGATATCTTGATTGAGTTACTAATGTGATTTAGGGGTTATAATCTAAGCTGAACAATAAGTTGAAGTATAAAAGTATGTGTATCTTGTTTTTTGTGAACCTAACTAAGTTTAGGTATTTGTTGTCTAAAGTCTAATGCTTCCATTTTTGTATGATTTTGATATAATTAAGTTCATGTTTCTATATATGTATTTGGTTGTACTTGCTAAGTTGTGCAGGTACATAATCTTCAATATGGTGAATATGTTTGTAAGCAAAGTTGATATGGCTGATAAAGCACCATAAAGGAAGTTGTATAAATGATGATGATCAAGAAGCCATGAAATATTCTCCCATGTCATAGAAAATAAGTTAAGAGGGGGTCTGGACAAAGAAAAGAGTATATATCCCGAGTTGAGAGAGAGGCCATATTATAGTCATGATGAATATATTGAAGAATAAATTGGAGAATACATATTGAAGTACTACTAAAAGAAGGAAAGTTGGTTTTGGTTGTTGCATGTGAAGTAGGAAAGGAAGTTGGATGATTTGTCAATATTTTTTCGGGAAGCCTCAAAGTCCTACTCTAATGAATTGTGAGGCAGCATCAATAAAGTCAAAAGACCCGTAAGTTTTGTGTTTGCTTGTGATTATTTGAAAGGTTGTTACTGATTGGAGTTGTGAATGTTCAAGTAAATCTGTCAAAATTTTTGAAAAAACATGCTTGTGGTTAGAGAGATTTGATGTCTTGAGGCATTAAGTGTGTATAATGCCTGGGAGGACATATGGACAACATATGTATTGATGTCTAGATCCCGAAGAGGCGGGATGGCATTGGTCATGGAGCTTTGACCTTGGATAGGCACCTAGATCCCTTAGTTGAAGGTTAACAAGTACGCCTTATGGAACTTAGACTGGCTGAAAGCTTTAGTCCATCTTAGTCCCACCCGGATAGATCTCCCTGGTTAGGAATCTAGTTTGTGGCACTGTAAGTGCCTAAAATCTTCATGTGTTTTGAGATCTTCCATGTACTTGTATATGTAAGTATGAAAACCTCCCTAGTTAAGTGGGAGTGTTGAAGAATGTGACTAGGTTCACTCTTCATAAATTGTATTTGAGTCATAATGAAATGTATTTATCAAAAGAATGAAAAAGAAACTATTTTATTTATTTATTATTATTATTATTAGTATTATGACATATTAAAGCATGGGTTTCATGCTTCAGGTCATCATGTTTTAGGTCAAAGTCCCCATTGAGGACTTCTAGGATTTATTTTAAGTCATTAGAATAATTGTCCATTTACAGAGACACTTATTGGAATTTTATTCATGTAAAAAGAATTAATATTGAGTCAAATAAGTTATTTGTCACCTCCACACCAAGTTGGCCTAAAGGATATCAAGTCGGCCTCAGGCTAGGTAATTTGATCTCACTGGAAGCATATATATTGGATCAGTTTAAATTCAATTGGATCACACTCACACTCAAATTCGATATCCCAGAAGAAAAGTTGGAAAAGTGCGAAGTTAGAAAAGGAGGCTAAAAGGAGTGTGAAGTTGGGGAAGAAGGAAGAATAGGTCAATATCAAAATTATGGGTTATCTATCTCTCTCTCATGTTGATTAGTCAAGGAGATCGAAGTATCTCTTTCAAAGTTGAAGTTGTTGTTGTTGCTTCCAGTTGCTAGGTTGAAATTCTTGTTGCAAGTTGATGTTGCAAGGTTGAAGTTGGTGCTGAAGGGTTTCATCTGCAAGAAGGAAGAAATGGTTGACTTGGTGTGGAGGAATTTTTTTGTCTACGTCAAGAGTCCTGGATTATCTCAGGAAGTTATTAAGGAAGAGCTTTTTACTAGGTTTTCCCTAAATAGAGGTTTTCCCTGGTTTTCCACCTATATCTAGTGTCTGTGATATTTGTGTTATTTTTTTAGTAATTTCTTGATGAAGCAAAAATATAAAAGAAGAACATAAAGATAAAAAATTACAAGTAATTATCTATATAAATAAAATGTTTCTTCACTTTTTATTTTCTAATAGACCTCTGGTATTTATTAGGAATCAAGAACAAGACAATTTTCTTCAACTTTACTTCTCCTTGCTACAGATTCAGACCTCAAATTTTGTGCTTTCATCTTTGTGGGAGGAAATGTCTCTATGGTTATTCGTACATAGCATGTCTTGAAACATAATTTTGATTGTGTTCACAATGTTGACCATTCTATAGGATGATGGGACCTGGACTTGTTGAGTAAGGAGGAAATTTTTTCTTGTATAGTACTGAGATACAACAGTGCTACCTTCAATCTACCATAGGGATTGTATATAGATTATAATCATGCATACTTGAAAATACAGTCATGTAATTGTTCAAAGAAGTTCAAATCATTGTAGTCAAATACAATGCTTTATTTTAGAGATAAGACTTGGATCATTCATCCTTCTCGTATCACTTCTTACTTAGGTCAAAATCCTTATTGCTCTATTTGGAAAATCGAGGCTCGTATTAATTCTTCCTTAATTTGGATTTCGTTCAAGTTCCTTATTTCCATGAAGAAATATCTTTTTGCTTTTAACATAAGTATAGTCATCTCTCCTTCCTCCTTCATTCAACTCTTGGATTATTGTATTGTCTTTAGAGCTCACGAACTAGGAATTGTTCCATGGGAAGCTCAAACTCAGTTGATTACCTTGAAAGTAAACTCAGACCATATATCTCAATTGTGCTTGGACCTTGATCTATTATACTCGGGTTTGTATTTATATTTCAGGCATACTTCAATTCAATTATAATAGAGATGCATATCATTTATTACAAAGAGAATTTGGATGCCTTATTTCAGTAAGCTCAGATGTGGATTTAACACAAAGATGAATTTGAAGGATCTTCAGATTCTTAGACCTTCGGATTTCTTAAATAGAGGCATCCTTAACAGAATTCTTACATGAAATATGACCTCAATCTACATTTATGGAGTATTATCTCAATCTATATTCCTTCACTTTTGCTCTGACCCCCTGTTGAAATTCCAATACAAGGGGAATTTCTTAACATAATAATTACTTGTGAAGTTATTTAGTGTTCTTCTTTAGTTTTTCCTTTATTATTCATCAAGAAATTACCATTCAAATACAATAAAATAGAAATCATAGTGCACAAGATACAAGAAACACCAAAGATTAGGCCAAAGGCAAGGGAAAAACCATTAAGGAGAAAACCCGTCAATTCTTTTTTATATTTTCTTCGTTAACAAGAGAAATCCAAGTCAAATAAAACATTAATACAAGTGCCAAGTCAGGCCCCCAAACCTCTATTATGTACTCTCCATAAGATAGTCAATCATTTTCACACATATTTGTTCTTAGGTGCCACATCACATAGAAGAAGGTAGCTCACATTTCACAGAAACGATATCCTTCCTGTAGCTTGTATAATATATGAAAAAGATGTATTTTGGTAGATTGCACCATACAGAGAAAGGTATCTACCTATAGTTCACATCACACAGAGAAGCATGCCTCAGATAGCTCGAATAAAACAAATAAAAGATGCTTCAGACAACTTGCATCACCATAATACAATGTACTTTTGAAATTGATATTAGTCCAGAGTATTATGCTACAAGAACTCACATGATTCATAGAGAGATGTGTCATAGGATCTTCGCATTACAGAGTGAAATATATCACAAAATATTCCATCATAGAGAACCTTTAGATATTTGTATATTGTAGAAAATTTTATCCTCGGAACCTTGATTGATGTGTCTCATAAACTCAATCATGTATGCCTCATGAATTTATGCCACAGACCCAAATTGTTTTGTCTCATAAGATCACTGAGTAGTTTCCAAAATAATGAGGGATGGGTGCCAATATATAGTTTTTTCCACATGTGAAAAGACATGACTCTTAAGCAAACCTAATTTTCATCCTGGAGGGCTAACTTGGCAACTTGGAGGAACAAAATGACATTTATGAAATTCAAATTTTTCTTCTTTTTATAGGGTCACGAAGAACATGCCCTTGACTTTTTATTTTGACCAAAAATAAACCATGAAGAACATGCTTAGTAACAAAATTAATAATAGTAACTTTTCTTTTGGTTTTTACATGAAATACATATTGATACAAGTACAATATTTATGAAGACTAAACCTAGTTACAAATTAATCAGTTTCAACACTTACAAAGCAAGAGTCATGTGCACAATGGTGTCAACACTTGGTATCATCTCCAAAATGGGTTACTCTACATGTTGGATAAGTTATGTGTTCCTAAAGGTGAATAATTGTATTTAATGAGGGAGGTTCACATCTCCAAGGTTGCAAGTATTGAATAGTGTAACTAGGGTCAATCTCCATAATTATCATTGTACTTGTATCATTATGTATATTATGTAAAAAGAAGAAAAATAATAAAAAATAATTTTGTTATTATTATTTTATTAAATAAGCATGTTCTTGATGCTTCTAGGATTTGCTGAGTCAAAGAGTAAAAGTCCTATTTAGACCTATTTTGAAGAGAAAGGAAAACAAATTTTTAAAAAATGTAAAATGGGTAAATTTAACACAAGAAGTCAAGTCGACACTCCTAATGTCAAGTTAACTCAATGAGAAATTGTGTCTTTTCACATATGAGAAAATCTATATATAGGCATGCGTCCTCCTCCATTTGGGAAAGAATTTTCAGTGATTTCTGTGATGAAGATTTGAAGTGAAAGATGTGAAGTTCATAGGTTATATGTCTACAAGGGTCAGGGAGTTTTTGAAGCTACATATCTTAAATGGTGTGAGCTTCCTAGGCTACTAAATATGTGAATCAGTGTGAATTTTCTAGGCAACAAAAGGAATGAAACAAGAGCAAATTTTCTATGGATTTTTGGAGAGATTCACTTGGCTTCTTGAAGGACTGAAATTTTATCATGGTCTTGGGTCTTGGATATCTCACTTTGATCTAATTCTTTAAGAAGGGAATTTTTATGGGTTTTCCCCTTGGAGTGGTTTTTCCCTAGGTTGGAGCCTATATCTTGTGTTCATTGTTTTATCATGATCTTCATGTTTATGTTTTGATATTTTTTTATGAAATAAACATAATAAAGATTAATGAAAAATCCGTCAAACTTCACAAGAAATTATCAGAATATGAGAAATCTATCCTAACTCATAATCCTCTCAATTTCTCAACATGGCATCAGAAATACGGTTTGGAAAAGGAGGCCTGGAGATAACATTATGTTGGCATTTGGATAATTTTGGTGCATTATAAGTATAAATGCAAGAAAGAGCATAACTCTACAACAAGAAGATAATTCATATTATACAAAGATCAATCTGTGTGTTCTAAAGATCTATTCTAGCTCGGATATTATTTTAATAAGCAGTAGTTCATATATGGCTCGTTGACATGAACCTCACACACATCCTTGTGATCATATATCTATGGTAACCCTAATTAGAAGAACCATCTTTGATTGAAAACCAAATTTTCAAGGATGAAAAGGCCTACAAAAGATCTATTGTATGGTTTATATATGATCATAACGTACAGTATGATTTAAATATAATTACAACAACTTGTATTGATGGCTTGATCATTTTGGGTTGCTCTATTATGCAGTCAACATCATTGACACGTTATAAGATTTGTCTCAATTATACATCTATGTGGCTTATGAAATCTCAGTGGCACTAATTATATCATATCTCACACCTTCATGTAGCTTGCAGTGCCTCGTTCTATGCTTTAGGAGCTTGCATTAGCTTGTATTAGCACCATTTGAATAACATCAAATATAGTTATTATTGTGTGACACATAATATAATGGCTCGATCTATACACAATTACATATATCTTATATGACATGTATTCTCTTCAGTATAATTATTCATGGACATATTTCTGTGGATCATATTCAGAAGTGGCACGCACTGTATTCACATATTTGAGGTCCGCATTATAACTCAGTCTTCTAAACTCATTTCTTTATATGAATCAAATTCTCTGTGGAGGCTCGTATTTATGGATAGATTTCCTCTACCTCCCATCCGATGGTGGCTCAATACTTGTGGATCAAATTTATACTATAATTACATGTATGCACCACATTCTTTTAATGGCTCAAATCATACTCCTATAGATCACATCATTAACATGTTATGATTGTAGTATGGATTGCATATAATGATCTAGTGATTCGTTACTCATTGCAATAGAGACATCACAATTACTCATTGGTTGGCATAGAGTTGTTCAGTGACATTACTTGGCATCATCATTTGGCACATCTACACAGTGAAATCATTTGGCATTATCATTTGGCACAATTATATTCAATGGCTCTCTATTCACAATGACCTAGACTTGTAAGAATGACCATGATTAATACTACAGTGACTTGGAAAATTAACAGTGGCCCTAATCTGGACGTATCTATGATAATAAGATAGAGTTTTATATTGGTAAATTATACGTATGACGCTTTGAAGACCAAAACGTTGAAGCTCTATGGACAAAGTGTGATTTTAAGATTATCTCCTTGAGGAAATCATATTATCGCAATTTATTTCTATACATAATGGAAGAATAAGTAACAACTAGGAAGTTGACCTGAAGTTTCGTAAAAATGATTAAAACGAAGTTGCAAGTCCCAAACCTGAAGAAAGTTATACTATACACTAACAACAAAAGATAACCTTGACCGAGACTTGTGAACTATGGAAGAAGTATATCTAAAGATCAATGAAGCTTATCTTTGCGTCAAGAAGCTATCTTTTTAAATGTAGTTGATAATGTCAAAGACCAAGTCTCTGCAAAAGAGGATAGGTAAAATCTAAGAGGTATGTATAATTCTTGTGACCTATCTCAATTCCTTATAATGTTTTAGGTCATGGTGATGATCACAAAAAGGGTCTGCATAAGATAGAGATAATAACAAGTAAGATATTGTGTTGTATACAAAGATTAGGTCATGTAATCAATTGATATGGATAAAAGTTATATCCAACAACATCGTTAGGGTTCTACGGTATGTTAGTATTTTTCAATGCTTGGATAACAAGTATTGATGATGATGAAGATTCTAGGGTTTGTATAAAATTTGATATTCTTATCGTGATATGTCTTGAAGACCTCAAGAATTTATGGTTTTGCAACTAACTCTTTTATGCGCTTGTAGAACTTTACAATTTGTAAGTGACATGTATTTGCATTTAGGGTTTGTAAACCCTAGAAAAGTATGTAATGAAAGGAGAAACCCTACAAATAGAAACCCTAACTAATTGTTTCCACTAGGAAAAGTAAATGAATCTAAGAATGACAGGTATTATATCATGTTAATGTGAAGACAAGGGATCTGAGATTAAGAGGGAGTCAACCTTCCTCCAGAGATAAATATTTAACATCTTTTTTATTATTACTAATGTTATTATCTTTATATCTTGTAATGCCCTACTTGATCCTATCATGCTAATTTTTATTAGTGTTTAATTAACCTGAGAATATTGATTTATATTTATTAAGTAATATTGGTATATACCCACATTTCTAAATCTATAATTTTATTTTACTGATATGACTTTTATTATTTGTTATTATTCAATTCTCAATGTGTTTTCTCAAATTTACTTTTGGATAAGATATGGTATTCTCCAATTTATTTCTAAATTAAATATTCATATTTCAATTCACAATATGTCTTATTAAATCTACTTTTGGATAAGATATAGACTTATCCAATTTATTTTTAGATCAAATGTGAATATTTCCATTTTCAAGGTGTCTTTTCAAATTTGTTTTTGGATAAGATATGGTCTTCTCCAATTTATTTCTAAATCAAACATTCATATTTCAATTTCCAAAGTGTCTTGTCAAATTTACTTTTGGATAAGATATGGACTTCTTTAATTTATTTCTAAATCAAATATTTATATTCATATTCCCAATGTGTCTTTTCAAACCTATGTTTGGTTAAGATATGGTAAGGAAAGTCAAGGTCATTAAATTAAAAGGATGAGGGAGTAGTCATGGAATTAAAGGTAAGTGGTTGATGTGGATGAGAGAAAGATACATAAAGGGAATAAAGATTAGAGGAGAAAGGGGGGGAGATACTTGTTCTTTATTTTGGCATTGGAAGATTTTATTTTGGGGGGACGAGAAATGTGGAGAGGGAGAATGGAGAGAAAAATGAGATAACTCAAACTTGGTTCCATTAGAGTTTTGGTTTTAACTTGGACACACTACATTTCGTTGGACTTGGGCTTAAAGAGCTAGGCAACATGTGCAGGTTCTCTAGACTAAGAAATCGTTCTTAGTTGGATATGAGGTAAATTCAGTCGAATAGCCCAACATGAGCATCCCAACAGAGTCAAGAGAATCGCAACCAATCCAATAGAACAAATATTCTTCCATCATTGTTTTATTTATGTAAATTGTTGCAAATGAATTTTCTTATATGTTTAATATGTTGTAAATCAAATTTTACTTGTATATTATCATCAACTACATGTTGAGTCATAAATAGGTTTTTTTTTTTTTTTAAATGATAAATTTAACTTAGTTAGAAGACCTAGGTTAGGTTACCACATATGGTATCAGAGCCTAGATTCAAAATCCAAACCATAAATCCCATCAACATTATTTTTGTACTCTTTTGTAGACATTGAAACATGCAAAGACATATGCACTCTAAAATGACTATTGTGATTGTATATTTTTTTATGTGGCAATTTTTTATGAGGATTTTACAAAACACTTGTTATCATGGTTTGTTATCATGGTTTCATCCATAGAAATGTCAATATAGACCGCATTTTTTCAAACCCCACAACGAAAATCAGTGGATTAATAAAAATCAAACTTTTACTGAATTAATATATAAGTAATTAATAAGAATGAGATTGTATACTATGACGGACGAGAGAAAGAGCTCTGTATACTCCACCCGAAGAGAAATCAAATCGACAAGTTGAAAAAATAATGAAAGAGATGAGGATTCATTATCTTGAAAGTTGGGCGGTAAAGTGGTCATGTAATGACTTGAGGTTATCACACTCATCCCCGGAAATTCAAGCAAGATGTGTAAGTTCAAAGTTTTTCTTGATTGCATGAATTTTTCTTATAGTCGTAAACTAAACTAAGACAGGGTCCATACTTCCTCTTGCCACCACAGGGTTGTAATGGAAATATAGGAGAAAGAAAACAAGATTATCGTAATATCTAATATACCTATTCTAATTTACTCTATTTATTGATGGCGAAAACAATTACAATCCAAAGGATTCTAAAAACTTTGAGCGTTGGTTAAAATAATACTTTGTGGTTGGAACGGCATGACTAACGTTGTGTACTTATGTCATCTTTTACTTTGTCCTGCTCACACACATTATACATTATGGTACAAGAATAGTAACTCTGACTATATTTCTTCCTTTGTTTGAATACAACAATTTATAATTCTCTTTTAAAATTGGAAAGGTTTTCTTGTCCACTCCAAATTAAATAATGACCATTTATATAATTTAAACCATAGGCAAAAACATTTAGTGACTTTTAATAGAGTATGAATATGTTAACGTTAACATTGTTTCAAATAAATATATATATTTATTTATTTATTTATTTGTAAATTATATTACAACAATTTTAAAAATAGATAAATTAGTTTTTTTTTTAAACATGTTATTTGAACCAAAATTAAGGAGCATGATATGGTATATTAATGAATTATTAAATTTTTATTTTTAACTTTTAAAAGTAAAATAAAGAAAATTAAAAATAACTCTAAATTAAAACAACCAAAAAACAAATTAATAATAAAGTGAATTTGATTTATAATGAATAAGTAAATTTTACTTTAACATTTTTACTTTGTTAAAGTAAAATAAAGAAAATTAAAAATAACTCTAAGTTAAAAATAAAAATAAAAAATAATGAATTAAAATAATAAAGTGAATTTGATTGGGTGCTCGTGGTTTTTGAGCTCCATGTTTACAAGAACCCATGGTATTGACCTATGATATTCAGGGTCATATCAATAATTTTATGGTTGGTTTTAGAGAGAGAGAGAGAGAAAAGTCAAATCATATTCATTTAAGTTTGAATTACACATAATATTTTAACCTTAGTTAAATTTTCTTTTAGAATGTGTATATTAAAGAGGAAGCCATGATTTAAGGGGTTTCACATAAGAATATAGATGTTATAAAAATTAAATAAAAGTGATAAGAGATAATAGACATATTATATGTTTTTTCTTTGGTGATTTATATTCAATTATGACATAAATTTAAAATAATTTCAGAAGATCATTTGTGAAATCAATATTGTAATGAACAAGAAATTGTTTTAATATTTTTTTTGTGATATATATATATATATATAATCATCATCATCATCATCATCATCATTATCATCATCATTTAGGAATGATTAGGATTGAAAGAGTGTTTGAGTTATAGTAGTGTAATATGAAATGACCGCTTGCTGTTGATTTATGATGTCAATTGATGGATAAAAATACAACATGCATTCACGATTATTTTCTAAACCTTGCTTCAAGGACAAAACCTCTTCAAGAGGGGAGACAAATTGTTTATATGTCCTCTTGGAAATCCTAAGATTCATAAAATGGACATAAATGATTTTAAAACAAATTATAAAAGTTGGGAAGCAGCAAGTAATGCCCATGGAAGGAAGGCATGACTAAAAGGGTATTAATCACATTAGTATTTAATTTAATTATTTGAATATATATTAAACCATTTCATTAATTAACTTTAATATTAATTATATAAATATCTTTAACAATAATAATTAAGGTTACTAAAGAGAGTAATTTGGTGTTAAGAAAACATGAAAGCATGATTGACAGCTACATTGCACTAGTAACCTAGCTAGTATCAAGAGAAAATTTGTAGGTTATGTAGAGCTCACACATGAGAAGATTTAGTAGATCCTTGGGGATTTTCTTAGTATTAGTAATGCTCGTTTAAAAGCATAGTAAAAGAAAAAAAATATGCCTATCATTTTATATATGTGTGTTAGTCGACTAAGTGTGGACAAGTCCTAAGTTGCATTAATAATTCTCGTGTGTCATACAGATAATTGAAAAATTCAAAATGGTGAAGATATGGGGAAATTGAGGTCGAGAAGGATCATCACAAGGACCTCTTATAAAAAAACCCATTTTCATCGCCAAACCTAGTTCTCATCTTGTGCTCCCTAGAAACAATTAATGAGACTCTAAGAGGGTGTCAAACAGTTGAGGTGGAAGTGAAGCACCCTCCATCAGGGTTGGGAAATCTCGAGGGATCAAGAGACTCTAAAAGAGGAAATCAAATTGAGGACATTACTAGTGAGATCCAAAAGGTTAATCTCCCAGAGTTTGTTGGAGTTTGTGTCAACGAATGAGCAGAAGCCTGGTTAGAGAGAATGAGAAGGTGTTTCACACTGAGAGATTATATTTCCAACTCAATAGCTAAAATAATGATATTCCAACTCAGAGATAATGCCCTGAACTGGTGGGGTAACTTAGAGCATCAACTACACCTCACTCTTGACACAGTTACCTGGGAGTTATTTAAGGAGAGATTTAGAAAAAAGTACCTACCAATATATTATGAAGAACAACAGGTAGAAGTCTTTCATGCTTTGGTACAGGGAAAGCACACGGTAGAGGAATATGAGATCAGATTCATGGAATTTTTCAAGTATATATCCTACATGGATATTGATAAATGCCAAACAGATCATTTCATTTATGGATTTAACCCTAATATTACGGAAATGGTGTGGATGTGGAAACCATCCTCAGTTGCAGAAGTTGTTGAACATGCTCGTTATGTTGAGGATCACTTCGAATTTAAAGATGGAAACAAAATCATTTTTCCACAATAGCTAACGTTTATGGGAAAGGCCCTTCATACTGTCTCCAAGGGAGTAAATTTGAGGCCACCATCATATGGAAATAGGGTTGTACCTAGTGCACCGACACTGGGGATTTCAATGGTTTCCAGTGCATCTTCACCCACAGCTTCGAGGACTCATGCAAATCAAGGTCATACAGGAGGAGCCACAAGTAGGGGCAGGGGTCCTAGGGGAAGGATCTCTTTCTAAATAATTCCATAACATTTTTTTGAAAGTCTACCTCGCATCACTTGTTGGGGACGTGGGGGACCACATTACTAGAGCAACTGTCCTGAGATACAAACTAGTAACAATCGTAGAGAAGGAAAATAATCAATGAAGGAAGAAAGAAACCACCATCGAATCTATGAAACAATTGATAACCAACAAGTTGAACACCAATCTGTTGTGGTAGAAACCTCAGGTATGACAAACAATGTAAAAGTTAAAATTTTCTTTGATTCTGGTGCTACAGATAATTTCATTTCACCATTTGCATTAGAAAAATGTGGGTTGGTAGCCTATGAGCATAATGACCTTAAACAAGTCGAAATTTATTATGGGATAAAACAAGTCGTAGGACCTAGTGTTGACCAATGCCAGGTGAACCTCAAGGTGTGTACAACTAAGTTGAACGCATATGCCACAACACTAGGGATGTTTGATGTAATCATCAGAATGGACTGGATAGAAGCTCATCAAGCATTGGTAGATTGTTTCAAAAATAAGGTGATTTGTTTAGATGATGAAGGTAGGTCAATTGAGATTTGTGGCATCAAGAGAGGAGTGTCCCTACGATGAAGGTAAAATGTTGTCTTCAGAAAGGTTGTAAATAATATGTGGTTGAGGTTGTAAGTGACTAGAAAGGACCATCCCTAGATCAACAACCAGTTTTGTCAGAATTCGAGGTTGTTTTCCCTAAGCTATGAGGGAGATTGATTTCACAATCGACCTAAAACCTAGTGCAAAACCAATCTCCAAGACACCCTAGAGGATGAAAGCTCCAGAATTTTGTGAGTTGTAGATGTAGTTAAAATAGATTTTAGACTTGGGATTTATTAGACTTAGTATTTCACCTTGGGGTGCACCAGTGATTTTCGTCAAGAAGAAGGATGGTTCCTTAAGGCTATGCATAAATTATAGGGATTTTAATTGAGCCACAATAAAGAATAGGTACCTGATACCTAGAATAGATAACCTATTTGACCATATGAATGGAGAAACAGTTTTCTCAAAGATCGATCTGTGATCTGGATACCACCAATTGAGGATTAAGGAAGATGACTTCTCAAAAAATTCGTTTCGGACTTGGTTTACGTATACGAGTTTGCAGTTGTACCATTTGGTTTGACCAATGCACCAACAGTATTCATGAGTCTCATGAATGGTGTGTTAAGGAAGTATTTGGATCAATTTGTGCAAGTCTTTCTGGATGATATTCTCATATATTCAAAGAATGAAAAGGAGTATGAAGAGCACTTAAGGGTTGTATTGACCTACTTAAGGAAAATCAGTTGTATAGAAAATTGTCAAAATGCTCCTTCTTTCAGAAGAAAATTCATTATCTTGGGAACGTCATTTTAGGAGAATGGATTTCAATAGACCTAGAAAAGGTAAAGGCCATAATAAATTGGCTAGCACCAAAAAATGCTCATGAGGTGTGTAGTTTCATGGGGCTAGTAGGTTATTATGGTAGATTTGTGGAAGGGTTTTCAAAGATTGCAAAAACCATCACCACATTATAGAGAAAAGGGGTTAGGTATGAATGGACATATGCATGTGACACTGCATTCACCGAACTAAAGAGGTTACTAACTAATGAACCGATCCTTCGAGTGTCTGACATGGAAAAGGACTTCATTGTCTACACGGATACTTCAAAGCAAGGATTGGGGGCAGTATTGATGCAAGAAGGCATACTAATAGCTTACACATCTGGATGTTGAAAAAACATGAAGATTTGTATGCTACCCATGACTTAGATCTAGCCACAGTGATGTTATCTTTGAAATTGTGTATACATTACCTCATCAGGAAAAGCTTTGAGTTGAGAACCAATCATTAAATCATTAAGAACCTCTTCACTCAGAGGGATTTGAATGCTAGATAAAGGCAGTGGAACGAATTCATGAGTGAGTATGATTTTGGGATCTCATACATTAAGGGAAAGGAGAATGTGGTGGTTGATGCACTAAGAAGGAGGCCACAAATCTTCTCCCTAGTTTCCTTGAGGGTTAATTTGAGGGAACATGTGTTGGAAAAACTCTTTGAAGATAGTTGGTATCTGAAGTTTATGTCAACACTCTAGAGTGGGAAGCAGATAAAACCAATTTTTAAGGATTATGTCCTTGAACTAGATAGACTATTGAGATTTGAAGGGAGAATGTACATCCCTAAGGAAGGGTTATAAGAAGAACCATCCTCGAAGAGTCACATAGAGCACTCTATTGTGCACATCCTAGAGTGAAGAAGATATATGCAGACATGAAGAAACTCTTCTTTTGGGCAAGCATGAAGCATGTCATATTCCAATTTGTCGTCAAATGTCTTGAATGTCAATGACTGAAGGTTGATCATCGCCATCCAGCATGAATCCTACAACTGCATGATATCCCTATGTCTAAATGGGAGGTCATTTCTATGGATTTTTTTGTGGGTTTTACACTCACTTCATAGAGGCACAATATTATATTGGTTGTAGTTGATAAATTGACAAAAAGTGTCAATTTCCGCCCAGTGAGAGACACTTACAATGTTACTGATGTGGCATGAGTTTTTATAAGTGAAGTTATTCGGCTACATGGGTTACCCACAAAGATCATTTCTGACAGAGACTCTCACTTTACATGTAGATTTTGGACAAGTTTTATATCAGTGCTCAGGACTCAATTGAACTTGAGCACTGTATATCATCCAGAAACAGATGGACAGATGGAAAAAGTAAATCAAGTTATGGAAGACATGCTTAAAATCTATGTCATGGGTAATAAGACTCAATGGGAAAGGTACTTACCATTGGTAGATTGTTCCTATAATAACAGTTACCATAGTTCAATTGGGATGCCTTGTTATCAAGCTCTATATGGGAGGCCATGCAAGACGCCATTGAGTTGGGAAAAATTGGAGGACCGAGTAAGAGTGGGGTTGGAATTGCTTCAAGAAATGGAGGAATAGGTAAGACATATTCGACAAAGGTTAAAGGAAGCACAAGATATACATAATAGTTATGTTGATGCACATATAAGTGATGGAAGTTATGAAGTAGGAAACCAAGATTTTATTCATATTTGATAAAACAAAACCACTATTTGGTTTGCGAAAGGGACGCAGTTGTCACCTCGATTTATTGGACCTTTTAGAATAAAGGATATTGGACAAGTTGTCTATTCTTTTATTGCCACCCCATTTTCATAAAAATCATGATGTTTTTCATGTATCTATTGTACGACATTATGTTTTTGATGAAACTCACAAACTGGATTAGAGGGAATTGCAAGTCTTTGACGTGGGTACCGTAATGGTCATGTTAGAAAATCAAAAAGATAGAAAGGTTTTCTTATGTTGATAATTACTTATGAAATCTTAGTGTTATTTATTAACTTCTTTATGTTATTCCTTTATCTTCGTTTCATCAATTAATTACCAAAAACAAAACACAAAGATCAATGGACATTAGATGTAGGTAATCAGCCAAGGCTAAAACCCCTTAATAGGGGAAAATGTAGTCATAAACACTTCCTTCAATAGATTCAAATCGAGATAAACCAAGACACTAGAATAAAAGACCTTCCTCATCCACCAAGTCATCTCTTCTGTAATGTCCACTAATAATAATAAAAATAATAAAAAATAAATAAAAGAATATTAATATTAAAATATAAGCAAATAAATAATAAACAATAAATAAAATATAATAATGATAAATAAATAGTAAAAATAAATAAATAAAATATGGTAATGCATTGGCTGGAATTATTATCGGGAGGACGTCCTCATCAGATGAAATTACCCAAGCATCGGGACTCGCGCTGCTCCACAAGCGCTAACCCTACCCCTGCCTCCCTTCGGCCTCCTGCAACATTGCTACAGTACTCACAGTGAGCTCTCAACAATGGATATGCCCTCAAGAGGGGCGGGATCAGCCCCCCCTCCTCATTCAGGTACTTCTTCTGACAATACTAAATCCGCAGATTCTCTGTCCATACCAGATAATCTCTGAGGGAAAGATCAGGGCTCAGAACCTACTAACGGTGAATATGGGAACACAGAGGCACGTGATGCGACTGCCAATAACAAAGACGCAAATCAAAAATCCCCAACGTCACAGCCAAAGGTGTCTTCGGCAACCTGCATTCTGAAAACTGCAGAAGAATCAAAATCGACCTCCCCAGTCAAAGAATCAACAACGAGATCCAATTCATGAAGGATCATGCACTAATAGGAAAGTTCCTCAGATTCTGGCCAACAGAAAAGGCCTTGCATGGTTGGATCGCTTCAAAATGGAAGCCTAAATGACAAGTCACTCTGCAGCTCGGCCCCAAAGGCTTCTTTACTGCAACTTTCAACTGTCTGGAGGAAAAAAATCACGTATTTGAGGGAGGCATGTACTTCTTCAACTCTTCAGGTCTGTACCTTTGAGAATGGAAAGAAAGGTTCAACCCAGATAAAGAAGACTTCAGCTGGGCTCTGGTATGGATACGCTTGTACTCCCTTCCGCTAGAATACTAGAATGAGGAGACTCTAATGGACATAGGCAACAGCCTGGGGGCCTTCATCAAAGTTGTAGAGGAAACCAAAACTCAAAGATACACCTCATACGCCAGGATATGTGTTCAAATGCATCTGACCAAAGCTCTTGCAGAATCGGTAAGTCTATTTCATGATGACTATGAATGGATCCAAACAATATATTATGAGCACATTCCTTTTTGTTGCCGAAAATGCCATGAGCATGGCCATATTTTCAGGGACTGTCCTTCAAATATTCAACCCAAAACCCCGGCCACCGATTCCAGCAAAGACTCTGAAGGATTTACTAAAGTCCCCACCCATCGCAGGCACGCAAAGAAAACTCCTGCAGCCCCAGAAAGCTCAAACATTCCTGATACCAAGAATTGATTCATCCTTCTTTCTTCTCAAGAAACTACTGAGGATAATCATGCAGATCCTCCATCGAACCCTCCCCCCTCCTTTACCTCCCAGATTCCAAATGCCTCTCAGCCATCCTCTTCAAATGCCCTCTCCAGATCTCCCAACCCGACCTCATCGAGGAAATCTGGTCCAAATATCGCCCCGCAATCTTCTGCAATGGAACTGGACGCGGCTCTAGCCCTCAGTATCCAAGACAACACTACAGAGGAAGACCAAAACACTTTGACAAATATGGATGAGGATCCAGAGAGTATAAGCTTGGAAGGCCTAGATATCCTCAAACTGGAAACGGCATGCAAACAAAAAGAATACAATACAATATCCCCCTGGGAAATTGAAAGACTGGAAGGAGTTCTAACAAGGGCTCAGCATAATAAGTGTTTAGGTATCCAAGTTGGAAGTCCATGGGATGGAAAGAAAATCTTGAAAGAAAATCTTGAAAGAAACAAAGAAAAGAGGGCGCAAAACGGATCTGCAAAGAACTATTATTTTAAGAGTGCTAGTGGAATCCGGGAGATTCCCCAAGCTGGAAAAGTTCTACAAAACTAAACCCCACTGTTCCTCATGAAGCTCATTTCCTGGAATGTGAGAGGGCTAAATAACCCCTCAAAACATAGAATGCTAAAAAACTTGATCCAGCAAGAAAAACCCACACTAGTTTTTCTTCAAGAAACAAAAAGTAACATCACTATTATAGAAAGGATTCTTAATAAAGTCTGGTTAGGAAGTTATTCAGTCTCAATGGACGCATCAGGTCCTTCAGGAGGGCTTGCAATTTTATGGAACTCGCAGGTACTCAACCTTCAGAACTTTCATGGCTCTCATTTCCTGATCCAAGCTACCTTCCATCTCATAGGGACAAACATTTATGGTCATCTCTCCAATGTTTATTTTCCGCAAAATATTCAACAAAAATTGGATCTTTTGGATACACTCTCAGCTCTCAACTCTAACAGGAAGTTTCCCTTATGGATTGGCAGCGGCGACTTCAACATTATTACGGCCTTGTAGGAGAAAACAGGCAGCAGATCTAAGCTAGAAAGCAACAGTATTTGTTTCAAAGATTTCATTCAAAGCAACCAATTAATGGATATGAAAAACTCAAATGGTATATACACCTGGACAAACAAACAGAGGGGACCTCAGCATATCGCCTCCAGGCTGGATCGTTTCCTCATCTCGGATAATGCCATACACCTGGGTGGGGACTTTCATGCCTCCATCATGCCTCAAGAAGGATCCGATCATTGGCCCATAATGCTACAATGGAAGTGCCCAGACACAAAATGCAACAGACCCTTTCGATTTGAAGCCTTTTGGCTCTCATATTCCAACTTCAAAACAGTGGTTAATGAGGCTTGGAAATCCTATATTCCACCTGAGGGAGCCAAGATGTTCCAATTTCAACAAAAAATAAAAAACCTCAAACAAGCTCTCAAAGTCTGGAATCAGACTCAATTTGGCAATATCTTTGAGCATCGAAAAAAGTTGGAGCAGCAAATGTGCTCACTCCAACAGGACATCATCTTGGAGGGAAGGACAGACGAGCATGCGCAACAGGAGCAGACCCTCTTGAAAGCCATTGAAGACCGCAGGCAGCAAGAAGAAATCCTGTGGCAACAAAATTCTAGAATCCGGTGGCTTAAGGAAGGGGAGAAAAATACAAAAATTTTCCACAGATCGACCATCCAAAGAAGAATGCACAATAACATAGCCTTCATCAATAATCAACAACGGGAAACATTAGAAGTGCATGAAGACATGGAAAAGGAATTCAAAGAGAACTTTCAGGAAATTCTCAGGGAACCACCAAGGAGTAGAGAACAAGCCATACGATCAATAATGCATCACATCCCTAAAATTATAATGGAGGACCACAACAACAAGCTGCTCCAACCCATATCAAAGCAAGAAGTGGAAGAGGCCATGGCCCAACTCAAGGATGGCAAGGCACCTGGTCCCGACGGTTTCACCGCCAACTTCTTTCATGAGTTCCGGGAGTTTATCAACACAGAGGTTTGGGAATTAGTGGAGGAATCTAGATCCATGCACTGGATTCTCCCTTCCCTAAACACTACTTTTCTAGCGCTTATTCCAAAAGGGGAAGAACAAAACACGCCAGAAAAATACAAGCCAATAGTATTCTGTAATGTCATCTACAAACTCATATCCAAAATACTGGCGAACAGGCTCAAACCTCTGCTCCCTCTTCTCATCTCGCCAGAGCAAATTGGTTACGTAGAAGGGCGCCAGATAATGGACAGTATCATTCTTTCAAATGAGGTGATCCACTCGCTGAAGATTCTAAAAAAGCCAGGTATGATTCTTAAGCTAGATCTCTCCAAAGCTTTTGATAAACTAAGTTGGACCTATATACATCAGATGTTATTGGCTTTTGGTTTCAATGCAACTTGGACAAGGTGGATCATGAATCTCATCTCCTCTCCCTGTTTTTCGATACTGCTCAATGGTTCACCCTCAGCGCCCTTCTGCCCTTCCCGCGGTATCCGTCAAGGGGATCCCCTCTCCCCCTTCCTTTTTGTTCTCATGGTAGATGGTCTCAGTCGCCTGCTTCACTCGGATATCTCCTCTCACTCCCTAAACGAAATCTCTCTCCATGGTCTCCAACCCTTATCCCACCAACAGTTTGTAGACGACACTATGCTTTTTGGTCACCCGTCTACTCAAGAAGATTCCGCTTTTAAATCCCTGCTCTCTCTCTTCTCTGAAGCCTCTGGGACCTCCATCAATGACTCTAAATCCCATCTTTTCTTTTTTAACACCCCTCCCATCACTCAAAGGAACATTGCCAGAATTCTCGGGTTCTCTACAGCTGTGCTTCCCTCGAAATACCTGGGAGCTCCTTTGATAGACTCAGCCTTAAAACACACTTCATGGAGAACCCTTCTAGACAAGTTGGAATCCAGACTCTCCTCTTGGACTTTCCGTTCGCTCAATATTGCTGGCAGACTTACCCTAATCAAATCAGTTCTCCAAGCTATGCCTCTTTATCTCTTCTCTATTCTGGCTGCACCCAAATGGGTTCTTAAAATCATCAGCAATCTTCAGAGAAATTTTATTTGGGGATCCTTTGGTCTCAATAGGAAATGGGCTCTTGTCAACTGGAAAGAGGTCTGTCAGCCAAAATTTGCAAGTGGGTTAGGCTTAAGGGATCCCCTCCAAAGCAATAACACAATGGGAGCCCGAATCTGGTGGAACTGGATTTCCAAACCGCATATACCTTGGGCTCGACTATGGCAAGCAAAATATGCACCAGGTAGTCAATGGGATGACCTTATCAGAATCAGCATGACAACTCCAGGCTCTTTGATATGGAATGCCGCCAAGCTTCACAGCGCCTTCATCCAAGAGCATAGTTTTTGGGAAATTCATTCGGGCACTTCAGCTAGATTCTAGGAGGACTCCTAGAAACAACTTCCAAAACTAGCCTCACTCTTTCATAAGCCCATCTGGCAAGTTTCTTTGTAGCAAACTGATCTTATCCATGTCCATCAATTCTGGCAGCAGCAAACGACCCAAGATTTTTGACAATGGAAATCAGCTAGCACCTGGTAGGCAAACTAGCAAGGGGAAACCTACACAGAGATCGATCAGGAGTTAAATCAGAGAAGAATCAAACACTCGGTTCAATAGGAAAAGATACGATGGGGAAACACGCCTAAAGGAATCTTTACCACCAAGGAAGCATATCAACTCCGCTGTCCACCCATGCAAGCAGATAAGGATCAGCTTTGGGCGTAGGTATGGCAACCAGGAATTTGGCCTAAGGTGTCCACTTTTTTATGGCTCTTGAGTAAGCGGCGTATCCTCACCTGGGAAAACTTGCAAAAACGAGGATTCATTGGACCTTCGAGGTGCCCCAACTGTAATCACAACTCTGAATCTATCTTGCATCTCATGGAAACCTATCCTTTAGCTACTCAATTATGGGAAAGAACTGACCAATGCAACAAAAAATTGAACAAACGATCGAGAGATATCATCGATACCATCAGAAAATGTCCAAAGAAACCTTTCCAAAGCCCCATCCTTAACTCTCTGTGGAACCTCACACTGGGCTTCATCTACTGGATACTATGGAAGGAAAGAAACAACAGAGTTTTCAACAACATCAACAGACCAACAGACACTCTATGGCTTCTTCTCAAGCAAAATCTACAAGAAACTCTGGCAACTAGACAATAGCAAGACTCGGACTTGCCAGAATCTCCTCAGGAACGCCTCATTATGAAAGCTTGGAACCTGGACCTCACCTTTATAGCTCAAGCCAAATCAAGACCCCCATCAAGTTCTGCCTCTCCCATCATTTGGTCCCCTCCAGCTTCCAATTCGTATAAATTGAACTTTGATGGGGCAGCCAAGGGCAATCCTGGGCCGGCTGGTTATGGCAGTGTCTTCAGGAACGAATTGGGCACAGTTTTACACATATATCATGGAACAATTGGCAATGACACCAACAACGCTGCTGAATTGGAAGGATTATGGAAAGGTATTTTTATAGCAGAACAAAACAAATTTTTCCCTCTTGAGGTAGAAGGGGACTCTCTTATCCTAATAACAGCAGCCGTAAGGATTCAAACAAGCACCTCGGCAGCCAAGATTGCCTCAAGTTGGAGGCTGCTCAGTAGAATGGAACAAATTGAGGATTGGCTCAGGATCCCCTGGAGCATCACCTTCAAGCATATAAGGCGCACTGCCAACAAAGTAGCAGACAGACTAGCCAATTAGGGGGTCAACTAGCAACTCCCCTTCTTCTCAGGCCCTCTATGCGACTCAGATGATGCACAACTCCAACATGAATGCACTTCTTTGGTGCAACAAGACTACTCTCCCCCGAATGTGGGTGAATAAATAGCATTAAGTACGTATTCGGCATGGAGGGTGGGCGCATGGCCATCCACAAGCACCAACTGTTATGGCTGTAGGTGGGCGACATGGTCTCGCACAAACCCATTAATGGCAGTGTTAATGCTGCTCTCCCCGTGTTACACAGTAATTTGTCACCATTGGTCACCGTCCCTGTTACCCTTGTTTTCGTACATTGGAGGACACATTTATGGACCTGTGACCAGTGACACAACTTAAAAACACTTGCATCGGATTCTCCTAAGTATGAACTTCAAACTCCCTGAAGACACCTTTTGCAGATTAGCCCTAAAAAGTGCCCTTTTTCCATTAGTGTGGGTCCACAGAGTCTTACCCGCGCCAATGGCTCAGTTCCTCCAAAGAGGGCGCACCCATGGACGCTCTGTCATAGAGCAAAGCCCGCGCCACCTAAATTTGGTTAAAATTTTTAGCCAGCGCGCACTGAAGTATTTTTCCTTCTTTGTTCATGCAGTTCTCTGGGGAAAAATCTCATGGAAGTGGTTGAGTGTCATCTTTTTATCCATGACAACCAAGTTCAGTGGCTATTCTGGGACAATGCTAAATCTTCAGTAGGTGTCCGGATACAATGCATACTTCCTCCTTCCTCCATCTATAAATGACTGTCACCCTGCATTAAACCAAATAGTTTTGCTAGAGCTATTGTGAGTGCCAAGTTTATGCTAGATTGATAGTGAGAATTGAGAAACTTATAGAGGGGTTATGCTGCCAAAATATTGAGAGAGAAGAGGTCACTTTGCAAGGCGTATTTAGCTGCTTGCCCAGTCAGAGGAGGTTCAACGTCAGAACCCTTTGGTTGTAATCTTTCTCTGTTTTTACTGATTAATGAACGACTATCATTATGGTTCCACTCATGTGTCTTTTAATGGTATTCGAGTTTTATCTTTTTTGACCGATATATAATTGCATATACTGGATTTTACGCTTGTGTTTGTATCGTTCTTTGCTTATGCAGATGTCCGTTTACGTGGAGCGTAAGGATTGTGACCAGCCAAAGCTAAGGGACGGGATCGAAGTTTCTTCTACAACTACTAGCATTGGATTCCAGGTAGATCCTCTTAATCGATCTCTGATTTATGCAATTAGGAACCTACGTGTAGTGTGGTGTGATTGTTGCTAGACCCATGTTGGGCTAGTGGGATCGCCTCTGTCCGCAGAGGAGATTTACCAGTTCAACAATTTGGCGACTCCACTGGGGAGAAGCTTGTTGTTTGTTTTTGTATTGTTTGATTTGTAAATTGTAGACAGAGTCTGAAGAGCGGCCAGGTAGCCTTCGAAACACTCCTGCTATGTAGAAGTGAAGTAGATCAACGCCACTTCAGTCGATCTCCGGTTCAGTTTACAAACTGAACAATTTCAATCTTGCCTTGCATGTCAATTTTTCTCTTGTTTATTGGTCTGAATAGCTTTCTGGGTTGAGATTCTTGTTGTGTTTTTCTTGTTGTCCTTTTTAGACACTGTAAACCAAGCCTGGATCTATCTGTTTTGTCTTTTTACCTGGCAAACTTCATTAGCGCGTTTTTTCTTCAGAAAGTCGTGCTGATTGGAGCTTGTTGCTCTCAGACAACTCGCACCAATCCTTGTTTAGCGCGAGTTGCAGCCTGACAGTCGCGCCAGACTGGTTAATTTTCTAAATTAGCTTGTTTGTCAGTCTTTTGAGCTTGGATCTGTGTTCTTTTTCTCCTTTTACACCTCCTGGAAGTTTGTTGGACTGTTATTTGGCTGGTTGTTCTTCTCATCCTACAGTTGTTCGCCTTTTTCCATCGATTTTACATCTTATCCCTTGTGGCTTTGTTTATCGAACCTTCTGTCAGATTTGTGATTTGCTGATCCAGTCATTTTATTGATTGATTTCCACATTCCTCTGGTAGTTGTATGAGTTTTGCATTATATGCTGCAAGTACCTCACTTTTAGCTTGTTTATTTCTTACCTGACTTCATTGGGACTTAGATTACATAGTTCCTTGAAGATCTTGGTGTTTTCTTTGCTTTGGTGGGTCATTTTTCATGTTTCAGATCTGGTCTTAGATTCCTTTGAGTGAGTTATCTATTTTGTGCATGTCTCTCGAAATATTTTAAGTGCATCATACTATTTTCAAAGAAAAGAAAAAAGATTTTTGCTTTTCATTAATTAGCATTTTGTGTTAATTTTTTTCTTTTAAAAGAAAAAGAAAAAGATTTTCCTTTCTTGTTATTAGCTACATTAGGATTTTTGTGTTCGTTTTGTTTGTATGAAAATCTCAACTCTTCTGTAGGTAGAATTCATTCAACGAAACGATACAATTTTTGCATATAGTTGCATTTAGGAAATTTCAAGAGACCACATACGGTAAGACCGGAAACTGAGACTTAATCAAAGATAAACCATAAAATGAATTCAATGAACCTAACAACGCATTGAAACTTAACGCTCACATTCTAGAGGTCTAGGTTAGAGACGTGTTCCGGCGTCGTTAAACCTAGTAGTTTATCGTTGAGTGGTTGGGTGATTCCTCCACAGTGAAACGGTAGGTGCCAGTACGGATTGTGCTCCCAAGTACCGTCGAGTATATATTGGGAGACCCCTATAGGCTTGCAACCTTTGATCCATAGGAAGCTGAGTCTGCCGCCCTACAAACCGTAATGCACTGAACACAGCATTCGGGAAGATTGACTGCCGTACGTAAAGTCCTTGGTGTTCTTCTGATCGCTAAGGTGTATATAACAGTTTTACGGATTGTTTGGCAAACCCTTTTACCTAGATTTCCAGAGTAGTCAGCTTTTGATCCTTTTCAAACTCTCTAAAAGAAAAGGTGTAAGTGAGCAGCTTGTCACTTCGTGCTCATTAAACAATCGAAGGAGACTAGAGTCATCTTTTCGTCCTTTTCTCGACTCTTTAAAAATGAAAAGTTCAAGTCAAGTGTCTTAAAATCTGTCGGCCACGATCACATTACCTGGTTAGATCTTGTGTGCGATAGCTTGAGTAGGATTTCGTTTTGCTATGGCAACTTTTCCGGGGTTCACCAACCTAAGTTCCCCGCCTGACAGGAATCCTGGTCGTTTCCCTCCTCCTGGACATACTGGTGCTCTTTATATGGCGACATTATCCCTTCCAGGGTTAACTGTCAGGTTGCCTGTTTGGTTATTTTCAAACTCTGTGGTCCCTACTATGTCGGCTGATACTCCATCAGTCCCTCCACCTGCACAACATCATGTTGAACCGAAGGTGGACCCCTCCCCTTCAACGCCTACTTCAACGTCTCCTTCTGATACTTCGCCTGGTGAAAGTCTCGTTTCGAGTACTCAGGTGGCTAAGAAGAAGAAGAAGAAGACTAAGAAGAAGAAGTCTACTAAGTGAATGGTTACAAACACAATAACGACCACAAGTACAACTGTTGCTCCATCACGGACAACAGAAGTCGGACTCCTTCCCACTCCTCCGCGGAAGGTTAAGTTTCCTTGCCGATTATGCAAGGAAGACCATCTTCTTCGTGATTGTCTTGGTATTCCCAGGATCTTAAGACTATGGTCTCGCGATTCAGCCCGCCCTTCATCGCCCACTCAAGCTGACGGCGATGCTCCCTCATCAGTTGGTCATAGAAAGGGAAAAGGGAAGATTCGATTCCCCTGCAAATTTTGTGAAGGAAATCATCCCCTTCACCTTTGTCCACTCATGGATAAAGCCTCCGCTGTTTTGGAAAGTCTTGCAGTTCCCTCACCCCAACTACCCGCTGGCTATCAGCGTTTTTCTGCAGCTGCAGATCGTCCTCCTGCTGACCACAAGGTTGGTTTACACACCTCTCTTGTTCAGCCTCCTCTTCCTGAACCTGGCTCTGTCCAGCCTGTTCCAGACCAACCATTGGTCGGAGAGCGTGTCGACTCGGGTTCACCACCCCTCAACCAGCCTGTTCTAGAACAGCGTCATGAACATCTTCTTCTTGTCTCATCAGATTCTCCTGAGTCCGCAAACGATCCTCTTATCCCAGCTGCTTCAGAGGATTTTTCTTCGGTTCCTTTAGAGCAGAGGGGCAATCATATGATTCCCCCACCAAGTAGTTCAGCCATCTCCTTTGATTGGAGTCACCTGACCGCTTACCGCCTTCCATCCCATGTGCCTTTCCAGATTATAGTACTTGCCTATAATAAGGCAATACCTAGCACTGTTCTCGATGAAGGCGCGTCGGTCAGTCTTATGTCGTACACTACTTGGCAAGCTCTAGGTTCCTCGCAACTCAGGACCGTCACGCAGAATTTGTTGGCTTTCGACGGCGGAGCTTGTCCATCTCTAGGAGTCCTCCCGAAGTTCCCTATTACTTTGGGAGGTAAAACCGTCTATATAGACATGTTGGTTACCCAAGGCACTTTAGATTTCCATCTTCTTTTTGGTCGTGACTATATTTATGCCATGGGGGACCTCGTCTCTTCACTTTTCCGTGTGGTTTGATTTCCACACGATGGAAGGATTGTCACTATCGATCAATTATCATTCTTTAGTCCCCCGGTGCCCCCTGCGCAGTTGTCACCCCCTCTTGGTTCTCATCCACCAGTTGTATCTGCCCCTCCGCAGGTCAACTATGTGGCTACCTCTCCCATGCCTATATCCAGCACTGCCACCATCGTGCATAGTGTTCTGGGGGCATTGGGTCCCGACTTCCAAGACATTGACCTCCCATCGGGAGCGCCATTCTTGGAAGCCCCGACTTCCTGTTCATTATGATAAAGGTCGGGCGGAGCATAGTTCATTTCCCTCTGTCAAGCTCCTTAAAAAATGAAACTAGGATTGGTCGAGCATAGTTCCTCATCTTGTGTCAAGCTCGTTAAAAAATGAAACAAGGGTTATGAGGATAGTTCTTTTACTGTGTCAACCTCATTAAAAAAATGAAACAACTACCTTTTCAGATCGAGTCTTTGATTAAGATCTCGTAAAATCCAAGTTGAGTCTTTCCAAGATCTCAAAAGTGAACCTTCATTCCATCCACTTTGTTGAATGCAATGAAGCTTGGGGGGCATGTACCTCGTTTTGCCGTCATTATGTGGGGGCATCGAACGAACTTAATAAAAGCATAATTTTCGTTTCAAGCTGGTAAATATGACCGAATCCCAAGCAAAGTTTCTCCCAATGGTCAAAGCTTGTGTCAAAAGACACATACCACCCCAGAGTCACTTTAACTTTCTTAACTCGTAAAATATGAAAAGATTGCCGAGTAATTTTTTCCCCTTTTTAACATCGTTAAATAAGAAAATAAAAATGGAGGTCTTCTTCAGCTCTTTTCTGACCGTTAAAGAGTGAAAAGATCTGGCCGAGTTATTCCTCTTGGCTCGTTAAACGTTACTAAGGGGCGGTCGTTTTAAGTTCTTTTGTCAACCGTTAAAATATAAAAGATTACTGGGTTTTTGTCGTTTCAAACTCGTTAATGGTTATGAAACGACGTGATTTTGATCACTTTTCTACTTTTTCAGGTTGAAATCACTATTCATGAAAAGTACTCCTCGGTCGTAATGATCGGGTGGTTCTTTCGGGCATCATTTTATAATTTTTCGGGCCCGAGAGACACAACTCTACGAAAAAGGACCTCTGGAGTTTTCTTTTCTGTGTCTTTTTCAAACTCTCTAAACATGAAAAAGACTCCGAGTTTTACCTGTTTCGGACTCGTTAAACTCTGACGACATTGGACTCATCATTATGACGAGACTCAAGCTTCTCCTCCCTAGGGCTCGTTAAACTTTTACTAGGTTGGATTCGACCGAAGGTCGAACTTATACCATAAGCATATGCTATCCCCATCAAGCTTGTTAAAAATAATTGGGGTACTCACCAGAAATGGCGGGGGAAAAAGAAAATTTTGGAACCGTAATTATAGTCGTGTCGGCAGTATGTCGCTCTTGAACATGGCACTTCTCTGCTTTCGCGTCAGGGTGGGGATATCGGATTTGGTTTTTCACTTGCCTCCGTGGGTTTGGGTGATCCTATTTGACCTCTCATCTGCTCATTGCCTTGTCATCATGACCTCTGATCTATTGATGTCAAATACTGCCAACTTCACTGTCGTGCCGCCAATGTGTTCAAGAGAAGTTGACCTCTGAAAGAAACCTGATAGTTCATAAATCTTACTTCACAACATTGTCTCTTCCCGTCTCGTGTCGATGATGTGGGAAACATTATGGCCCAACTTCGATGAAGATCACTTCCTGTCGACTTCAGCTCATTATCCAGGAAAGTGACCTAGAGACTCCCTTCCGGTACCTTGGAGCCTGCATGCCTTAATGTCAGGTTCTTCGTGTTCGACGTGAGGTTTTCATCACTAGCCTCTGATCGGATGACTCTACGGGTGTTCGACACCGGCTCTTTTATTCGCACGTTGTAGATTGTACCTATAGTACCTTGAGGGCCATTTTCATTATTGGTGGTACCTCTCACGTCTGTTAACAGCTTTCATCATTGGCTAGTAATCAGACGATGTTCATGCATGTTCGACTTCAGCTCACATGTTCACATGCTTGAACTCTTACTTCTGTTTGGGTCGAGATGGAGCGCAAGACCCTGGATTGTGTCTGTTGTAATCCAGGCGTGATTTTTGATACATGACTCATTCACTGGATGCCTGAGACCATACCTGAGTCAATTCATTGATCCTAACCAGATGGCTACGTCCATACTACGGATCTAGATTATCATGTACTCTCTTATGGATGGCTGCGACCATACCACGTACATCATGTATTTGAACTATCAATTGTATCTCTCAATGCAGATTCTCGGCGGCAGCTATATGTGTTCTTGTAAAGCATTTCACCCCTCTCTCTCTCGGGCCTCATGCTTTAGGGCGCATCTGTTACACAGTAATTTGTCACCATTGGTCATCATCCCTGTTACCCCTATTTTCGTACATTGGAGGATACATTCCGGGACCTGTGAGCAATGACATAGCCTAAAA
The DNA here is from genome assembly GCA_000404065.3 of Pinus taeda. Lineage (NCBI taxonomy): Eukaryota > Viridiplantae > Streptophyta > Pinopsida > Pinales > Pinaceae > Pinus > Pinus taeda. The sequence continues at coordinate 68,540 of APFE031184099.1, forward strand.
ACACTTGCATTATGTTCCCCTGAGTATGTACTTCATGTTCCCTGAAGACACCTTTTGCAAATTATCCTTGAAAAGTGCCCTTTTTCCATTGGCGCAGGAACACAGTGTCTTATCCGCGCCAATCACTGAGATCCTCAAAAAGGGGCGCACCCATTGGCACTCTGTCCTAGAACAACACTCGCGCCAACCAAGTTTGGTAATGATTTTTGGGAAACGCGCACCCATATGTTTTTTCCTTTCAGATCATGAAGTCTTTTGAGGGAAAAATCCATCCGATAGAGGTCGAGAGTCATCATCTATCCTTGACATCTATCCTCAGTAGCTTTTCAGAGATAATGTCAATCCACAATGGGCGTCCTAGTGCATTGAATCTTCCTCCCTTCTCCACTTATAAAAGTCTGTCCTCATGCATTAGACAAGCTAGTTTTTAGTGGAAAGAGTTTTGGAGTAATGCTAGAGTGATAGTAAGAGTCTCGAAGCATAGGGAGGTTATGCTGCCGGAATCTTGAGAGAGAGAAGGTTTATTGCAAGGCATACATAGTTGCTCGCCCAGCCAGAGAATAGGTTCAACGTTAGAACCTTGGTTGTATCTTTCTCTGCTTATTATTCATTAATAGACGACTATCATTATGGTTCCACTCATGTGTCTTTATTATGATGTTTGAGTTGTGTCCTTTCTGACTGATACATAGTTGCATTTCCCGGATTTTTTGCTTGTATTTGTCTTGTTCTTTGCATGTGTAAGTGTCTGTTCACGGAGATCGTGAGGACCGTAACCAGCTGAAGCGAAAGAACGGAAGCGACAACCCTTCTACGAATATAAGCGTTGCATTTGAGGTAGGCCCTCATCTTGGCCTTTATTTTGCAATTAGGAACCTGCGTGTTAGCATTGTTTGATTATTGCTAGACCTCAGTTAGGCTAGTGGGATCGCCTTTGTCCGCAGAGGGGATTTACCTGTTCAACAATTTTCTGTTACACAATAATTTGTCACCATTGGTCACCATCCCTGTTACCCCTGTTTTCGTACATTGGAGGATACATTCCGGGACCTGTGGGCAGTGACATAGCCTAAAAACACTTGCATTATGTTCCCCTGAGTATGTACTTTATGTTCCCTGAAGACACCTTTTGCAAATTATCCTTGAAAAGTGCCCTTTTTCCATTGGCGCAGGAACACAGTGTCTTATCCGCGCCAATCACTGAGATCCTCAAAAAGGGGCGCGCCCATTGGCGCTCTGTCCTAGAACAACACTCGCGCCAACCAAGTTTGGTAATGATTTTTGGGAAACGTGCACCCATATGTTTTTTCCTTTCAGATCATGAAGTCTTTTGAGGGAAAAATCCATCCGATAGAGGTCGAGAGTCGTCATCTATCCTTGACATCTATCCTCAATGGCTTTTCAGAGATAATGTCAATCCACAATGGGCGTCCTGGTGCATTGAATCTTCCTCCCTTCTCCACTTATAAAAGTTTGTCCTCATGCATTAGACAAGCTAGTTTTTAGTGGAAGGAGTTCTGGAGTAATGCTAGAGTGATAGTAAGAGTCTTGAAGCATAGGGAGGTTATGTTGCCGGAATCCTGAGAGAGAGAAGGTCTATTGCAAGGCATACATAGCTGCTCGCCCAGCCAGAGAATAGGTTCAACGTCAGAACCTTGGTTGTATCTTTCTCTGCCTATTTTTGATTAATAAAAGATAGATGACCACTGTTATGGTTCCATTCTCATTTGTCTTGTAATGGTTAATGCGAATTACATCCTTTCTGACTGATGTATAGTTGCTTTTACTAGATTTTATGCTTGTGTTTGTCTTCTCTTTGCTTGTGCAGGTGTCCACCCATGAGGATAGTGGAGGATTGTGACCGGCCGGAGTGAAGGAGCGAGAGCGGCATCTCTTCACCAAACATAGCGCTGGAATCCAAGTAGGTGTTCATTACCCACTTGTTAATTGCAATTAGGAACTTGCAGAGTAGCATTG
>APFE031184108.1:729-13762 GCA_000404065.3 Pinus taeda
ACAATAGAGGGATTCTATGGGGCACAGTAATAACAATATGGGGGCAATAGGGGCACAACAATATTAATAAGGGGTATAACTACAATAGTAATGAGGTAATCACTAGTATTATAGGGACCCAACATATAATGAGGTAAATGTATATGTTATATTGGTAAACCTAATAAAGGGACTACATGTGCAATGCGTGAATACATACATATAGGGATTATGTAGCAGTTATTAGGAAAAAATGTGATTGAGATCTATAATTATATTGGGTATTTGGAGGAGACTCTCCTATTCATTAAGGAATTATTGTGTAATCTGTATCTCTTATTCATATCAGAGTTGTAATCCACACTCATATATTTGTATGTAGTTTAGTTTGCTATGATATTTTAACATATTGTGGCATAACACATTTACAAACACGGTCAATTTCATGTCCCTGTGAGAAATTTAATACTTTCAAGTGAACTCAACTTATGTGAAGACCAAATCAAGTAAACTTTGTTGAGTTTATTAAATTCACCCAATTTTGTAGAAAAATGTGGAAGGAGTGGAAAAATTCTGTCATAGTTCTATTCACACAAATTTTGAATAGAAATCTTAAAGAGTTAATGAAAAAATTATCTTTAGTTTTTAGCAAAACACAAAAAAAAAAAAACTTTGATTCAAAAATTGAGCCATCAAACATTTTATGATGGCAAATCAATGAAGACTCTTAATTTATAAATATGTTTTTCCTAAAAGATATATATATATATATATATATAATAACTTACATTTAATATATTTTATTGCTTTAGAGAACTGTTTAATGATATTATTTTATAATTTTCTCTCCATAAACTTTATATGGAATACACCATAGTACATTACTAACTTCCATGCCAAATGAAGAAAAAGTAAGGAATTACTTATTGGATGTTTCTTTAGCCTCTCACTGAATAGAGATTCATACCCTCTATAAACTTCCATAACCAATTCAAAGGATATGTCCCAAAAAAGATCTCCAACACTCATCCAAATAAAAGGATATTTCCCTTATAAACCATGCCACACTCATCCAAATCGATTTATTGTAACTATTTTAAAGAAATTGGAAAATAGTGTTCTTACTCTTACGAGAAAATTAAACATTTATAAACATAATTATCTCTTTGATGTTCAACATTCTTTATAAAGAATTTATGTTCCTTCAAGAGTATAAGTTTTAATATTAAATAACATATGTTATGCACATCATTTTTTTTCGATGGGATTAAAAATAAAAATTACATTTTATTGAGACATGTAGTGTGTATGCATTTAAGATCATTCACGACATGAAGGGAATAGAAAGAAAGCTTAAAATGTACATGAAGTTCTATAAAATGTTAGGGAGTTTCAGAGAAAAAAAAAAAAGTTAAAAAGACCATGAAGAAAAATAAGGTTGATAAGTTGTAAATATTTTCTCTTTTGTTTTTTTGACTTTACACTTTTTGTCAGCGACCTAAATTTGGTTCGACTAAGACCAAATCCAATTCTTGTACCACATGAGGAATTTCTCTATTTGAATCGAAGCTATCTGTAACATGTGCTTCTTTTGAGCCCTCGGATCCATCTAGTGTCAAAGAGTCCACAGGCTCCTTGTCTTCCTATTATACTTTGTTAGAGGTTGGTTGAACACCAATGTCCCCATCTTGTACAACTCCTTGCAGACCTATGTCATTTATTTCTTCCGGATTAAGATGAATTTCCTTATTGTCATCTTCCTCATAATCAAATTGATTTGATTTGTGAAATTATATCCTCTCGATCTATTCAATGGATTCTCCTTCTTCTTGGGATTGTTTCTTACCTAGGGTTATGCATGTTGCAAATGACCTTTTTGAAAATATATGTGACATCTAAATGTTGTGTTTTTATAGTCGAGGACTTGTGACCATTGAAAATTTTGATGTTTCAGATTCATATGGTTTGGAAGTCCATTGTTGATATTAACCTCAACACATATCCTAGCATAAGTGTATATATCATTTTCTATTCTTTTTAAATCCACTTTTTAAATTTACCCAAAATGTTTCCTACATCTTCAAGGACTTTGCAATGCCAAAATGGTATAGGAATATTTGGGAGCCTCACCCAAACTAGCATGGGATAAATCACGATATTGTTGGCATCAAAATTAGGGAGCCAAGGCGTGATAAAAATCTCAACCCTACCCAAAAACAAGGCCCCAAGTTTAAGAAATAATCCAAGTCCTTTTGTGTTTCAAACTGTAAAATGAAAAATCCCTTTGAGCATAAGTAAATTTTAGAATTTTGAGTCAAGTGGAGACAATCCTTTAAATGAGAGATTCTGGTTTCAGCCAAAAAAATGTTAAATCTACAAAGTACTACTTTTGTTTGTAAAACAAAAAGCAGTAAAGAAACCTATGATATTTTTATCTCGATCGATGGAGCTTAATCCATTTTTCCACTATATAAGGCACTGGAATGTTTTGGTTCGGTTCTGCTGGGAAAGTAGACTTCCCTTGTACTGCTTCCTTAAAAATATTGGACCTTTATTACCATAAGCACCCTCTCACAATCTGGAATTCAGGATAATAGTTGATTTATGAGTTATGTTGTATTCTTTTATATGTAATGTGTCTTTGATGAACCTTTCCACCATATTGCGGACATTACAAGGCATAAGAAATACAATATTTATGTCTGAGTAAATGAGGAGACCATGTCTGAGTAGCTGTTGTAGAGGGTTTATCTCTTCCGTCGGATATTTTTAAAAAAAAATTGAAAATAAATCCTCCATATCCAACTCCATCTAAGTTTAGGATATCCTTATCAATTGAACATGCGTACTGCCAAAGATGTTGGTGCAAAACCCAAATACCCTTGGAAAAGGCCGATAGGGAAAGCCCAAACGACTAGGAAAAAGTTCATACGGGAAAACCACCAAGAGGATTCCCATAGCAACGACCACCTCAAAATCATCCATCACCGAGAGGCCCTAATCACGGCATACTTTCATAAACCACCTTCTTCAAGTGATGCCACACTAGGGTTACCCATAAATATAAGCTATAACAAAGAAATAAGCGGGGAGAGAGGAATACCATCACAAAATTGGTCCCATCATCTTATATCGACCACACTAGCAGAGAAAGGTCACCCTCATCCATGGGCACGAACCTCAAAGAAATGAAAATGGTGCCATATTTATTCTTTTTATAGACCCCCATGTAGGATGTTTAAAGATGATTGTGCTCCCATGTTCCAAAGCGAATATTGGGCTCAAAGCAACACAGTTCTAACAGAGTCTCCACCATAAAAATTGAACCATGGCCATGTCCAAGACTTTGTTCATTGAATACCTCAAAGCCCTATTTCCCCAAGCCACCATGGCATCCAAGAATGGCTTCATCCAAGACATTGATGCCAAACTCTGCAAAGTAAAGTCTTGAAACCCTAATGAGAACGAAAGCCATTTCTTCCTCTCTGGTCACCCCACATATGTTATGCACATCTATATAAATTAGTTGGTGAAATTGTTATGGAGATAGTATATTTTATCATATAAATAAATAAAGTTTTATATATTAATTTAGGTTTAATTAAATTATAATTTAACAAAATAAAATATTGATGATGATGATAATGATGGTTAACGTCCACCAAAACCAAACATTGGTCTATCGGACCTAAAGAAACAAATTATTTATTTTGATTTAAGATTTCATTCCCATGCTCAAAAAGCTTGGAGAGAAGCCTCCCAAGCTCACTATAATTTTGACATTGTAAGAGGCTAGGAAGGTCAATATTGTAACAAAGATTGTGAAACTGAGATCTAATGTGGTTGTACACGGGGCACTCTAAGAGGAAGTGGTTTTCATCCTTGATGTTCCTATTCTCACATATATGGCAGATCCTTTCCATCAATGGTGTTTTAGGAACTGCTCAATGACCTGTTTCACTATGGAGCTCATGAGAATTCGTTCTAACCTTTGCTATATTAATTTTCTTCTTTGAGCTAGTTAAAATAGAGAGATAATTTTGATCTTTTAAGGTGGGGTTAATGACCTTCCTATAATAACTTAATTTTCTTTTAGCTACTAAATCTTTCTCACACCACATTTTTTCTTTGAACTTAGAAGTAACAATATCTTTAATGTTATTTATGTTTTGAAATGCATCATTCTCGTTGATCTCCCAATAGTTTAACCAAGCCCTTGTGTTTTTATGCCACCCTCGATTGAGCCTTAGGTGGTTTTGGCTGGAATTTAAAGCTAGCTTAGGAAGTCTATGATCGTCTATGTTTTTTTTTTTTTTTTTTTTTTCTAAGACTAATTCTATTAAGAGAACAATATGGTACAATAAGCAGTTACAACCAAGAGCATAGGCTGCCGGAAAGGATAGGCTATCCACCTCGGCCCCTAAGAAGAAGAGAAGAGAGCTGAACTAAGCAAGAAGAACCAAGAAGAACAAAGGAGCAAGAACAGAACAACGGATACTACCCAACATGTGTAGAAGCAGCTGTTCAGTATTTTTTCCCTTTCTTTTTACCAACTTTGACCCACTCCGGAGGACTTTGCTGAACCGCCATTATTTGCAAGCTGAGCGATGTCGATGGGGAGGAATCCTTGTCTGAGTCCGAGGTGGAGGATTCATGATTTCTTTTCTGTGAGGTTGGAGGGACAGTCAAATCTTTAGGATCCATCGAGGGCGGATCCTGTGACGGCTTTGCTTCCATTCCTTCCGCATCCTTTTCCTCTTCATCCGAACTGAAATCAAAGTCATCCATGGGGGGAGCAACGTGAGGATGCGAGTGCTTGGATTTCTGTTTGTGGTTGACTTTCTTCTTTTGGGCCGCCATCGAGGGACAGGAACTCTGAAGGTGCCCTGTGAGATGGCAGTTTCGGCAGCGAAAGGTTGTCTTCTCATAATCCAAGGTCTGAGTCCAGTGGAAATCTCCAACTTTAATATTGATCTGTTTAGGGAGACCTTTACTCATATCTATTTCTACACAGATTCTGGCAAAGGTGTATAGGCCTAATTCCCCTCTAGAGACATCTGTGTCTAGCAGGCGGCCTAGAGAGCTGCCAATCCCTTGGAATACACCAAAATGCCAAAGGTGTGCCTGGAGATTTGGAAGTCTGACCCAGATAGGGAGCTTGGTGATGGTTATTGTGGCAGTATCGAAATCTGGGAACCAAGGGGTGAGGAATAAACCTTCTGAGCCCCAGAACCATGGGCCTGCAGTTAAAGCCTTTTAGTAATCCTCTTCAAAAGCGAACACTACAATGAAGAAGCCCTTTGAGCAAAACAACACCTTGCAGTTGTTGGTCCAGGTAGAGTGAAGCCATTGGTAGAGGTCTGCTGTGCATGGCCATAGCCCATTGAACCTGCAAATGATGGCATGATCTGCAAACTTTTGGGTTTGCTCATCCAATGATGGATGCATGATTTCAATGGAGGGGGTTTCCTCCAGCTTGTCCACCAGAAAAGGCTTGGGACCTTGAGGTGTTGGAATTGATTTCTTAGGTATTTGAGCATGGACTGCGTCTTTGTAAGAAGATGCTTTAGCTGAGGATGACTGTCCTACAGCTCCTCCTCTCAAACGAAGGGTAAAAGTAATGGATGAATTTCTCTTAATGCTGGAAAAAGACAGGGGGAGATGGTCCTCAAGTTGTTTACCTTCATGGAGAAGTCGTTGAGCTACAAAGGGTATCCCCAACTTGGAATGCAGAGCATGTTTGAGATCCTGCACAAGATCCGTCGAGCCCACCCATTGTAGCAGAGATTTGCCAGAGAGGAGCCTGATCTAGATCTGGAATGTGGCAGAGAGATCAAGGTTCTGCTCTTCTTTGTAGATTCGAGATGAGATGAGGCAAGAGCTTTGGAGAGCCTTCTCCCTCTGAACTTGTCGTAGAGGTTTAAGAGGAGAAAAGGAGAAAGTCCACAGATCCCTGTATCGATCGTTGCGTGCCATCTAGATTCGAACTTCCCCTTCATCGGCAGAGAGCCGAGGCCAAGCGGCGGCCGAGGGCAATGAGACGACGGCGGCTGTAGGGTTCATCTTCAGCGCCATGTTCCGGGAGCCAAAGACCCCACCGTGATTGTTGGTCCATACTGCTGTGGGGAGCCTGAAAGGCCTAGAGGGCAGGGCAGAGCACTGTAGGAGCGAGGAAGGAAACAAGGTCTTCGCAAACAAACCCATGTCCAGATCCTGATCCCACTAGGGCAATGACAAGCCAATGTGAAAATAATGACACTTCAAAGAGGGTGAAGGCGCAGGGGATATAACTGCTACATACGAGAGCAGAGCACCCACAACAGGTAAACTCCCATCCCCTGACGCACCAAGGCACAGGGGATGGTGAGCCCACTGATCTGTCCCCTCCTCTATGACGAGAAGACCATGACCCAGCCGCCGAAAGGAGCACGCCGTTTTGCCCTGCACCATTGAGCAGCTAACTGCAGGATTTAGGCCGTCACAAGAAAACCAAGCCCGAATCAGGTAGAGGCCAATAGCACAGCGCTCGGTGTGATATCTGGTATGCACCCCTCGAATGTCCATCCTCATGCCCCATATCAACCACGCTGTCTAGGATGAGAAGACGATAGAGGGCCTCATGCGAAACAAAACACCAAGCTGACCCGGCGATGACAATCTTACTGCCCAGGATGCAAAGACCTTTGATGACCATGTCTCGCCTATATTCACCAACTCCAAGGAGTTTGCTTGCCAGCGAATAGATTTTTCTCGCCAAAGAGAATCAGCCGAAAACCCAAGATAGTAAACTAGGACCATCCTTCCACCCGATGCATCAACTTCCTTGATGCATTGTGCGCAGGCCATGGCGGCTGCCTCCAAATCACTGTTCAGGGACCTGGATGACCTAGCTCCGAATTACTCCATCCTCTCAGACCACCGTATGATCGTCTATGTTATTGAGTTTGTTCTTGTACAATAGAAACCTAATCATAGCTAGGCTCTCAATAGCGGAAATACCTGCTTCTATAAGGAGAATAGGATAGGGTGTATTACTTTTAATTTTCAGGTTATATGTTATAAAACGCTTTTGGATTTGCTCAACCTTTCTCCATGATTCTCTATAGATGCTGCAACCCCAAACCTCATAGCCATATAAGATAACAGGAGTGACTAAAGTTTCAAAGAGGAACTTCTTTTTATCCCACATTATGAGGTTTTTTGTTTTACAATTATTTTCAAGGCCAAAATAAGCTTTCCACCCCACATTAATCCTTTTCTCAATGCTATGGTTCCAGTTGAGCTTGTGATGAATATCAATTCCTAGGTACTTGTAAGAATACACTTCCTCCAATTTATTATTGTCATACATAAAATTAGTGTAACTGTCCTTCTTAGATTTGATAATCATAACTTTTGTTTTGTCAGTGTTAACTGTCATACCCATGGTAGAGCAGAAATCCTTAAGAAGCCTAAGTTGCTTATCAAGATCAAACGGGCACCTTGCCAAAAGAACAATATCATCAGCATAGAGAAGAAGGATGATGACTATCCCAGCTAAGATCGTGCCATCACATCCTTCTTCCTCTAAATAGCCTTCGAGCTTATCGATGTAAATGCCAAATAGGGTAGGGGAGAGGGGGCAACCTTATTTAACTCCGATGTTACACTTAATATCTTTCGACCACCCCTCATTGCTCTTTATCTTGGCAATTACATTCTCGTATAACCTCATAGCGGCAACTCTCGACTCGAGAGGAACCTTTAGCTCTTCTAATCTATTCCAAAGGTTGTATCTAGGAACCGTATCAAAAGCTTTTCTAATGTCCACAAAGCAAAAAAATAAACTAGATTTATCATTACAACATTCCTCCGCAATGATCCTAAGCATAACGAGGTGGTCTATTGTTGAGTGATGCCTTCTGAAACCTGCTTGGCCTTTAGCCCACTTACCTTCACTTTCAAGCCATATGCTTAACTTCTTTTTCAAAATACTACCATATAACTTGGCTAAGAGAGGGCTTATCATAATTGTCCGCTAACTAGAGGGGTTATTTGTATCCCCACTTTTAAAAATAGGGATAATGAGGCTCTCAGTCCAAGGTTTAGGGAACCCTTGCTTGACTGCTTGATTGAAAAGCTTGTGTGGGGGATGAGGACAGGACCTCCAATTTTTAAATTCCACCTGGTAACCTTCAATGTCCTAGCTCCCATAAGCGAGGCGATTAACCCAAACTTAATGTCTTCTAAAGAGAAAACTTATTTCGTTGTGAGCAGGGTTTCCAAATTATCCATGACATTTGGAGATTCATAAAGCTTTTTAAGATAGGAATTCCAATCGTGAAGAGCAATTTTATTATTATCTTTACTCTTCCTAGTCAAAATCTGCCTCCAAAATTTCTTAGGAGCTACCTTAGAGAGGTGTAAGAGATTCTCTTGTCTTTGATTAATGTACTGCCTCTTTTTCCTTTTAGTTAGGGCTTTGTATATTTTTATCTTGTCCATTTTAGGAGATTTGTCAACAACTTCCTTAATTGCTCTTCTTGTAATTTTATAATCTTTGTCATACCATGGATTGGTTTTGCTATTTCTTTTATTATTTGAAACTTCAATTGAGAACTTGTTAATAGAATATGAGAGGTTTGTAGTAAAATTATGATAGTGGTCTTCTATGTTGTCTATACTAGATAAAGGAAGCAAATTAGTTTTAAATTCATTTAGAAAGAGATCATTTTTATTTCTGTCAAATATTAAGTTATTTTGGCTGTAAGTATTATTTTCTATGGGAACTCTATACATGACAAAATTGAGAGTTATAAGTAAAGGCCTATGATCAGATTCAGGTTCGTGGTCGTTTAAGATGTCCAAATTTATTATTTCGTTGTATAATGGGAGATCGGAAATAACATAGTCTGCCACGTTGCTACCAAGTCCATGGATGCAGGTCATCTTGCTGGAATTGGGCCACTTCTTTAGACCGTTGCAAATTATGAGATCCTGAGCACTACAGAGCTTGACTAGCTCTGACCCAAACAAATTTTCCCTAAGGTCTTCAAAGCTCCTTTTGTACCTACTCTAGCTAGTAGGTACAAAAGGAGCTCTGAAGACCTCGGGGAAAATTTGTTTGGGTTAGAGCTAGTCAAGCTCTGTAGTGCTCAGGATCTCATAATTTGCAATGGTCTAAAGAAGTGGCCCAATGCCAGCAAGATGACCTACATCCATGGACTTGGTAGCAGCGTGGTAGACTACGTTATTTCCGATCTCCCATTATACCAATCCATGGTATGACAAAGATTCTTCGCATATATTCTTCGGTGAAAGAGTTCTGAGGCTCGGTGAAAGAGTTAAACACGTACCCTATATATACTTCGGTGAAAGAGTTCTGAGGCTCGGTGAAAAAGTTAAAAACATACTCTATATATTCTTCGCATATATTCTTCGGTGAAAGAATTCTGAGGCTCGATGAAAGAGTTAAAAACATACTCTATATATTCTTCGCATATATTCTTTGGTGAAAGAGTTCTGAGGCTCGGTGAAAGAGTTAAAAACATACTCTATATATTCTTCAGATATATTCTTCGGTGAAAGAGTTTTGAGGCTTGGTGAAAGAGTTAAACATGTACCCTATATATACTTCGGTGAAAGAGTTCTGAGGCTCGGTGAAAAAGTTAAAAACATACTCTATATATTCTTCGCATATATTCTTCGATGAAAGAGTTCTGAGGCTCGGCGAAAGAGTTAAAAACATGCTCTCTATATTCTTCGCATATATTCTTCGGTGAAAGAGTACTCTATATATTCTTCGCATATATTCTTTGGTGAAAGACTTCTCAGGCTCGGTGAAAGAGTTAAACACGTACTTTATATATTCTTTGCATATATTCTTCGGTGAAAGAGTTCTAAGGCTCGATGAAAGAGTTAAAAACATACTCTATATATTCTTTGATGAAAGAGCTCTGAGGCTCTGTGAAAGAGTTAAACACGTACTCTATATATATGTCGGTGAAAGAGTTTTGAGGCTCAGTGAAAAAGTTAAACACGTACTTTATATATTCTTTGCATATATTCTTTGGTGAAAGAGTTGTGAGGCTCGGTGAAAGAGTTAAAAACGTACTCTATATATTCTTCGCATATATTCTTCAGTCTGCGGGCTTGGGTGGACACGGGCGATCTGCAATCAGGTTTGCTAATATCAGGTGCACACATTCCTTATCTTTTTCTTTTTCTAATACATATTTGCTCATATAATTGCAAGTATGACTATTTCACCACAGTTACCAAAGATTACCAAGGGCAGACCTAGCACAGTTATTCTACAAGGCCTTTATGAGTATATAGAGTCTTTAGAGAAACATAGAGAAGAAAAAGAAGCCAAGATACAAAAAGAGTTAGAAACCATGCTGGAAAGTAAATTTGCATCTCTTGAAGACACGATCCAAAAACAAATAGAAAACAAAATAGAACTTCTGGAGAATAAAATGGAGGCAATGGAGACTAGATTGCAGGTTATAGAAAAAAAAAACCAAGATACTAACCAACCATCCCAGGAAAGAGATGTTGATACTTTAGAGAGTCTTAAAATGAAAGACATTATTAAAGAACTAGAAGAAAAATTTAATAGCCGCCTCACCCAAATAATGTGGTAGATAAGTTAGATATCAAACCAATTAAAGATGAAATGAAAAAATTAATAGAATTAGACCACAAACATAACAAAAGGGCCTTTAACCTTATAATATTCGATTTAAAAGAGGAAGTAGATGAGGATACTTTAGCCTTAGCCCAGACAGAATTACATAATATATTACAAATTGAAACAGTGTGTCCCACAGAAGCAACAAGGTTGGGGAAATTAACCGAGAATAAAGGAATACTAATTTGCATAAAGGTGAGCTCCATTGATCATAAGTACGACATACTTAGTAAAACCTCAAGTCTAAAAGGAACGAGAATATTCATAAATGAAGATCTCATTCCAGAAGATCAAGCAGAATTAAGAAAGGAGGTTCAAAAGGTAAAAGAAGCTAGAAAGGAAGGAAAATGGGCAATAATCAGAAATAGAAAATCCTTTATTCAAGATAGAAACCAAAAAGATAGTAATCAAAAGAAATTAAACATACTTCAAATCCTTTCTTGGAACTGTCGGGGCTTCCCATGGAACAAAGGCCCTAAGCTAAGTTGGATTTCAAATGATGTTAATATTATTTTGCTTGTTGAAACTTCGGAGGACGAATAATCTAAGGTCCCTAACATAGATGGCTTTACGCTATGGTCTACCTGGAACAAGCGACCCTCCCATAGAGGCATTGGGGGAATAGCTTGTTACATTATGAAGACCATCACCCCCCATGCTAGGATTTAAAAAAACGATCCTCACAACCAATATAGTTGGATAGAGATTAGAGACATTAATAATAAAAAGTCCTACATAGCAATATTTTATTTCCCCCCCATCAATTCTAACTTCTATAAGAAGAAGAATCTAGATAAAACTAACCCTTACAATGGTTTAGAGAATGATATTTCTAGCCTAAGGAATGATGGGAATATTTAATAGGTGACTTTAATGCTCGAACTTCAAACAGCCAAGCTATTATTCTAAGCAATCATTCCAACCCTAATCCTCTTTGGTGAGACGAAGACCCTACTCTAGCTAGTAGGTACAAAAGGAGCTTTGAAGACCTTGGGGAAAATTTGTTTGGGTTAGAGCTAGTCAAGCTCTGTAGTGCTCAGGATATCATAATTTGCAACGGTCTAAAGAAGTGGCCTAATTCCAGCAAGATGACCTACATCCATGGACTTGGTAGTAGCGTGGTAGACTACGTTATTTCCGATCTCCCATTATAGAACGAAATAATAAATTTTGACATCTTAAGCAACCACAAACCTGACTCTAATCATAGGCCTTTACTTATAACTCTCAATTTTGTCATGCATAGAGTTCCCACAGAAAATAATACTTACAGCCAAAAGAACTTAATATTTGATAGAAATAAAAATGATCTCTTTCTAAATTAATTAAAAATCAATTTTCTTCCTTTATCTAGTATAGACAACATAGAAGACCTCTATCATAATTTTACTACAACCCTCTCATATTATATTAACAAGTTCTCAATTGAAGTTTCAAATAATAAAACAAATAGCAAAACCAATCCATGGTATGAAAAAGATTGTAAAAGTGCAAGAAGAGCAATTAAGGAAGTTGTTGACGAATCTCTTAAAATGGACAAGATAAAAATATACAAAGCCCTAACTAAAAGCAAAAAGAGGCAGTACATTCATCAAAGACAAGAGAATCTCTTACAACTCTCTAAGGTAGCTCCTAAGAAATTTTGGAGGCAGATTTTGACTAGGAAGACTAAAGATAATAATAAAATTGTTCTTCGAGATTGGAATTCCTATATTAAAAAGCTTTATGAATCTCAAAATGTCATGGATAATTTGGAAACCCTGTTCACAATGAAAGAAGTTCTCTCTGTAGAAGACATTAAGTTTGGGGTTAATCGCCTTTCTAGTGGGAAAGATAAGGACATTGAAGGTTACCAGGCAGAAATCTTAAAAATTGGAGGTCCACTCCTCATCCCCCACATCCACAAGCTTTTCAATCAAGCAGTCAAGCAAGGGTTCCATAAACCTTGGACTGAGAGCCCCATTATCCCTATTTTTAAAACTGGGGATACAAATAACCCCTCTAATTATCAGACAATTATGAACAGCCCTCTCTTAGCCAAGTTATATGGTAGTATTTTTGAAAAGAAGTTAACCATATGGCTTGAAAGCGAAGGTAAGCGGGCTAAAGGCCATGCAGGTTTCAGAAGGAATCACTCAACAACATACCACCTCATTACGCTTAGGATCATTGTCGAGGAATGTCATAATGCTAAATCCAATTTATTTTGTTGCTTTGTGGACTTTAGAAAGGCTTTCGATATGGTTCCTAGATACAACCTTTGGAATAGATTAGAAGAGCTAAAGGTTCCTCTCAAGTTGAGAGCTGCTGCTATAAGGTTATACAAGAATGTAATTGCCAAGCTAAAGAGCAATGAGGGGTGGTCGAAAGATATTAAGTGTA
>APFE031184108.1:15508-29167 GCA_000404065.3 Pinus taeda
TCTCCAAGCTCTTTGAGCATAGGAATAAAATCTTAAATCAAAATAAATAATTTGTTTCTTTAGGTCCGATAGACCAATGTTTGGTCTCGGTGGATGTTAACCATCATCATCATCATCATTAATTTATATAGTATTCAAACATTTCAATACCATTTGAGCTTTAGGTCAACAAAATCCGCAAATGAGTGGCAATGTTGAAATTGAAAAAAATGCAATTCCTTTTATAAGTTGAATAGTTTTAGAGAGAAATGATGAACAGTTTTACAAACAAATGATGGAAGGTGTAAAATTGAACAGTTTTATAGATAAATGATGGAAGGTGTAAAACTGATTCTAATTTTTGAAACATTAATTTATATAGTACTCCTCATCATCCATTATTAAGATAATTGGACTTTAATGTCTCAACCAGGCTTGGAGAGGAAGAAGTGATGGTTTAAAATAGGTAATTCCTCTTGATAACGTGAATGACACTAAAACCCATTGAAAAAAATAATTATGTAATATGGTGATAAAAAAAATTGGAAACTTAATAGTTTTATGAGATCGGTCGATGCATATTCATAATAAAAAAAAAAAAATTGAAATAAACATAATATGTTAATAGTTTGATGTGATTATGCGTCGAAGAATATTTATAAAATATAAGTATTTTAATAAATTTAATTATAATATTTTATTAATTTTAATAATAACCACAAAAGCTATTTTATTAAATGAATAGACATTATTTTTTCTGTGAAATGCCACACTTCCAATTTATTAGTTAATATGTATATAGAAAATAGGGTTAAATAAACAGTATCAAATATTGCATAATGAGTAATAGAAATGTAAGTTGATAGTCAATTATTGGTGTTTACATCAATTATTCAAGTTATCGTTTCATGAGGTTTTGAATTACAAAGTGTGAAAGAATTTCAATGGAGATGGCTTAGGAAGATTTAAATCTACCATTTTATCGTATTCGAATTTGTAAAGGATTAAATTTTTTTTTGAAAGAAAATATGTTTATAGAAGAAAAGACCCATCAATTTACAAAACACGTAATTGAATTTTAGAGTTCATTAGTAGATATAGTGTTTTTATCATATATTGAATGTAGATTTTTTTTTTATATGATGTGATCTAGACCCTTAAAGTTAATTTCAAGTGCAAAATCTAGACTCATTTTTCTGGATGATAATGAGATTGAAAGGGAATTTACAGAAGGTTATGCTTTTCGCATGTATCACTAAGACTATACCTCACCGGCATGCCTTGAAAACCCAAGGCAAGCATCTTCAACCATGTAGCATGACAGAGTGTTCACCTCACCATAGGTCATATTGCATCATCACCACATATATGTAAATTCAACCTAGCATGTAGCACTTCGACATCAATAAAGAAAAAACACTTATATACTCAAAATATCTCAATTATACATTTTCATTAAAATGACACAAAATGTCAAATATAAAAAATGGAACCTTGTTCCCAAACATTAAAGTATGGCATATTATTCCCTATATATAAAATGGATTAAAATGGATTTCATTGATCACTTATTAACCACTTAGTACGTATTGCATCATGACCACATATATGCAAATTCAACCTAGCATGTACCACTTCGACATCAATCAAATTGTCTCAATTGCACATTTTCATTAAAATGACACAAAATGTCAATATACAAATGGAAGATTGTTCCCAAACATTAAAGTATGCCATTTTATTCCCTATATATAAAATGGATTTCATTGCTCACTTATTAACCACTTCCACCCTCAACACAATCATTTTCATCCTATAATTTTATCTTTCTCCTCTTACTAGAAAAATTAGCTCAATTTTTCACCTTTCAGTGTGTGACATCTATTGTTGCAACCAACTGAATCGCATAATTGTATGACGGTCATGGGATTGCATGGGTGGTATGTGGAGAATCCATCGAGGATGAAATATAGGTAGTGACAAGGAGGGGTACTATTGGATGGTCTATGGATGAAACCTTTTTGGGTGGATGCAATGGGAAAGGTGGTGGACGTGGGGGTTGATTAACCCCTATAGTTTGTAGTAGTAATAGAAGTTCCGTGGTGGAGGAAACATGGATCCAAAAAATTAGGAAATTGTGATGATAGTGAGGGACAAATTAGTGTGTATATATATATATATACACACACACACAACACACACACAGAAACTTGGTCCATAAAAATCTATTGTCAACTGGGCTTCATCGACTCATAGGATGTTTGTCTACAATTGGTACATCAATGAGGTTCACGTAAGCCTCCATGTGGCCTCTCCTAGTCAAACCATGTTGCATAATCTAATGGTCCAAGCCCTCCCATAACATGTCCTACTAGTTATTATGGTCTATGTTTTAATAATGTTATCCACTACTGGAGGATATTGGGAAAGGGGGTTAGACCTTAGTCTAGGTGAATAAGGAACAAGTGCTAGGTTATGCCTAGAATTCTCTCTATCTTACGTACACCCACAACCGACCCCTAGAATTATTCCATGTCAAAGTAGTCGACATGGAGCCTTAGCCTAAAATCTTCCCATAATTTCCTCAATAAATATAGAGGTGCATCCCAATTATTAAAAGCATATTTATCAAAACCGTAATTGCCTATCCATTCCATGGTCCGCGAATGCTCAGTGTGTGCACCAATCCATACAAATGTGTCTCTTGCTTACTAGTATGTAGTGGTCATTGCTAGGGTTAATGAACAATGATAGACAATATAGAAAATATTATTTGATGATGTTCAAGTCTCTAATTTGGTTTTGAATTAAATTAATTTTATAGCATTCATATATTCTAGCCCTGTAATAGAAAATATAAGTTAATAGTTATTGGGAATTAAAAATGGATGATATGATTGAATTTAAGAAACTTTCTAAAGACAGTCGTGAGATATGTCTATTGTTTTGGAGATCATTTATGAGTGCCTTCAAAGTAGTCAAGGACACATTCATTATGGCATTGAGATTTCTTTGTTCTAGGTTGCAGTTTAGATGTTTAGAGTTAGGGTTTTGAAATGGTTTGTTTGGGTTCTCATTATCATCCATGGTAGCTAAGTCTCCTACAATTCAATAATATTCTTGTGTTTTGAGCATCATTTAGATATTTTTTTCCAATTTCAAATAAAATTATAAAAAAAATAAAATTGATTCGAATGCTTCACTAAAATCCAAAGAAGATCAAATTTATTGACTTGGAACTTTATGTAGATGAAAGAAGAAGTCTTTTGTTCAATGGAATTTCAAAAATACATCATGCAATCCAAAATGAGGGAAAGAAGGGCCACAAAAATATAAAAAATATGACACACCGGGAACATGTGTGCATTCATAAACATACAATGCACATTCCTAAGAATGTGTGCATGTTCTTAGCCATGCATATCTAACACCCTAATTGGTATCTTGGTTGATGGTTCACTGTGATGTAAGAAACCACACCGAAAATAGTTTTTGACTGTAAAACTAATGAATCACACGTTAATCACATTATATGCATGGATTTCCTAATGAAGGTCCCACTTACTTTTCTACTCCCTGAGTGCTTCAATATTCACCATTGATCTCGTTTACCCAACTCCAACAGATGTCGTGCAATATAAGACGATAACTAGCATGATAGATGGTAGGTTGAGAGCACGCGAGATAAGTGGTTTCTCGATGCTACGTGTCACCACCTTAGGTTAATCGTGCGATTTATAAATAAATACCATTTACCATTTTAATACCCCATGATATTCCATTTACTGTTTTGGAATACTGCCCACAGTTCCTCATAGAACTTTGAAGGAAACACTTTTATAATGAAAGATGGTTTAGTGCTTAGTCTATAGACTTGAAATAAAACCCTTAATGCTATTTAACTGATATTTTCAATAACACGCATAAATGGAAGAGTAATAACCGATTAGGGTCTAGAACATAGATACACAGATTAGAGAGGAATTTCTGCACCAGGAATAATCCACATACACCACACTTAGATCAATTATTTAAGTAAATAGGAATTACAGAGTCTTGGCCCTCTCGGCTCAATTACATCAATTTGTTTGACCTCCGTTTATTTTTTCTCTCAAACACTCTCCTTCTCAATCTCATTTCCATCATTAAATTTTTTTCCTCTTTAATGGATCAAATCCTATTCTAACTGCATTGACAACTTAATCTCTATTTTTATCAGTTCAACAATGAAATCCCTATTCTCAAGCTTTGAACACACCTATCCTAACAACTTATTGCCTATTCTAAAAATAATACAATGTTCTAATTATTACAATAATTGAAGTAAAAAATAAATGCGAGAGATCCAACCCTTTCTAGTAAAAATTGATTTGACCACTTAGGTTAATGAAATTCATTTCATGTTAGCCACAAAATGTGAACATACAATCACATTGCTAGCTAAGTCTCGATGCTCCTGCATCAAACTCCCGAGGAAGAAAAGAATTATTCATCAAAATTTTAGGATTTACTCCATACTTCTATAATTTTGTTGTTGTTAACCAATTGGAATCCTCCATTGCTTGTCCCTTCCATTTGACTAGATCTTGAAAATAAAGGTGTCCACTGGTTCTTTTGTATACTCTTTCCTTGAGAATAGCTTCCACCTCTTTCTTGACTACCTTTGGCATTTGTTCTTCCCAATTTGAAGTTTGAACTTCAACTTCTGTAGGTTCATCCTGTAGCTCTAACTCTACCTCTTTGTATGGATACAAATCTGCAACATTGAAGATAGGTGATATTCCAACTCCTTTTTGCAATTCAATTTCATAAGCATTGTTTGAAAACTTTCTCACAATTTTGCATGGCCTTATCTTTTTTATCTTTAATTTGTTCTAAGTCCCATTGAGAAATCTTTCTTTCCTTAAGTACACCATCACTAGATCACCCACTTGGAATTCTTTTTCTCTCTTCCTCATATCAGCTCTCTATTTCTATTTTCCACTACTTTCCTACAATCTGTCTTTGACATCTTCCTATAGTCTATGCATCTGCTATGAAAACTCTTCATCCTTTGCACTTCTTATCTCCCGTTTGCCCAAATTTCTAAGCTCATACACACCTCTTGGATTCATCCCAAAAATAGTCAAGAATGGACTCATCCAAGTACTCTGGTTTGGAGTATCATTATAAGCAAACTCAACCTGAGCAAGTGCTAAATCCATCTGCTTAGGATATTTATACACTAAACTCCTCAATATGTTTCCCAGGGTTTTGTTTACCACTTCGGTCTACCCATATGTTTGAGGCTGATACAATGAAATGAAACTAAGGTTGGCACCTAGTTTCTTCCAAAGAGTTCTCTAGAAATGCCCAACAAACTTTGTATCCCTATCAGACACAATACTTATAGGCAATCTATGTAACCTTACAACTTTTGAAAAAAATAGATTAGCAATATGTGTTGCACCACTAATCTTTTTACATGCAATGAAATGTGCCATTTTAGAAAATCTATCTACCAAAACATAAATGGAATCATTTCCTCTTTGAGTTTTAGGTAATCCCAAAACAAAATCCATACTAACTGCATCTCATGGTCGGTCTGGTATTGGTAATGGCTTATATCATCCTATATTTTTGCTTCTCCCCTTAGCATGCTCACAGATCTTGCACTTCTCAACAAATCTCTTAACATCAGTTTGCATCTTTGGCCAGTAGTAAAAATCATTTACTTGAGAAAAGGTTTTTTCTTGTCCAAAGTGTCCAGGTAACCCTCCATTGTGTTTCTCCTTAATTATGTTTTCCCTCATAGAACATTTGGGAACACACAGTTTGTTACTTTTAAATAGTAAACCTACTTGGATAAGATAATCCAACCACTGGCTTCTATTTTGAACCACTAGATTTTGTACAACAGCATAAATATCTTTGAATTCTGCATCATCTTTATACATATCAACCATTTCTTGAAATCCTACAACCCCAACTTTGAATTCTTGCACAATGAAAGTTACCATGCTCAAAACATCGTCAACTTTTTTCAACTTACCACTTGTATGTTTAATCACAAAAGTAAAACTCTACAAATGCTCTACCCACTTGGCATGCTTCTAGCTCAATTTTGGTCGGTTTTTTATGAACTGTAATGCATGATTGTCAAAATGCAATGCAAACTCCTTTGGCAGCAAATAATGTCTCCATTTTTTTAAAGTTTGCACAATAGCATAAAATTCTTTATCATAACAACAATATTTAGTATTAGATTCATTTATTTTCTCACTAAAGTATGCTATTGGTCTAGGTTCGTGACTTAAAACTGCTCCAATTGCAACTCCACTAGCATCAGTTTCAACTTGCAAAACTTTTTCAAAATGAGGTAATGCTAAAACTGGCTTTTCTATAATTTTCTTCTTTAGCAACTTAAAATTTTGGTCTACTGCTTCTATCCACTTGAATGGTTGATTAGTCTCTTTGATTGTTTCAATAATTGGTGCACAAATCTAACTAAAACTTTTCATAAATTTTCTATAAAAACTTGCAAGACCATGAAATCTTGTTACCTCAAATATATTTCTTGGAGTTGGGTAATTTCTAATTACTTGGACTCTCTCTGGATCCATTTTAAGACATTCTTTAGAAACTACAAACCCCAAATAGATTAGCTCTTCTTTCATAAAACTGCATTTCTTTAGATTTATTAGCAGTTTCTCTCTCTGCAAAGTTCACAAAACCAGCTTAAGGTGCTCTAGATGTTCCTCTTTCCTACCACTGAAAACTAGAATATCATCAAGGTAAAGAATGACAAACGTTCTTGCATATTCCTTCAAGACTACATTCATCAATCTCATGAATGTGTTTGGTTCATTAGTGAGTCCAAAAGGCATCACTAACCACTCATACAACCAAATATTTGTTTTAAATGCAGGCTTCCATTCATCTCCTTCTTTAATCCTTATTTGATGGTAGCCACTCTTCAGAGCTATTTTAGTAAAATACTTTGACCCACTTAGACAATCCATCAAATCATCCATGTGTGGTAAAGGAAATATATACCTGATAGTAATCTTCTTTATGGCATTGGAATCAGTATGCATGCATCATTGACCACCTTTCTTTGGATTGAGTATTGTTGGTAAAGCACATGGACTAAGGTTCTCTCTGATTAATCCCTTATCCATCAGTTCCTGCATTTGTCTCCCAACTTCTTCATTTTCTTGAGGAGTTAACTTGTATGTTTCTTTATTTGGAAAACTTTCTCGAGCTATTAGACCAATGTGATGACTAATACTCCTGATTGGTGGTAATGCATTTGGTAACTCCTCCACAATAATATCAGCAACATCATTTAACAAATTTCTAATTTCTTTAGATAAATCATCTAAGTTTGTGGAATTCAAAATTACCTTAGGTCTCGCTATGACAACAAAATGTATCTTTGCATCCTTCTTGACTTCTTGCAGGTACTTCTTTGCCTACTTCATCCTTCAATGGGAGCAGTGTGTGTTTATTTCCATCCCTCTCTAGAGTGTAAGTGTTTCTTCTCCCATCATGCATATCTTTCTGATCAAACTACCGTGGTCTTCCTAGCAATATATGACATACATACATCGGCATTACATCACATAATATCACATCCTTATATGTACCAATCTTGATCTCTAACTTATATTGTTTTGTCACACTAAGCTAATGTCCTTTTTCTAGCCACGATACTTTGTAAGGAGTAGGGTGTAATGTTTTTGCTAATCCCAACTTGTCCAATATTTCTGTAGAAGCAACGTTATCAGTACCTCCACTGTCAATTATCACTTTACAGCATTTCCTTTTGGACTTACATATAGTTCTGAATAGATTCTTTCTCTCAGTTGGCTCTCCTCTCTCTTTTTCTACTCTAAGCAATACCATTTTCAATAACAAGGATTCTCCTACTTCAGGTGGTTCTTATTTACTTGCAATTTGAGGATTTTCTTCCTTTTCCTAAAACACATTCACATTCCATTGATTTGTTGCTTTATTATGAGGACAATCCCATGATCCATGTCCCCATTCCTCACATGTGTAACACCAAATTTCTCTTCCTCGACCTCTTCCTTTGAGTACAAATATCCCTCTACCAAAGCCTCGTGTCAGTGACAGTCTACTACTCGAACCTCCTCCTTCACCCTGAGAGTGCTGAAGTCTTGATTTGGTAGTTCATCTACCTCTTGCTGGACTTTGTCTCTATTCCTATGATTTTTCTTCCTCAACGTCTTCTACTCTGCCTTCAAAGCTGCTCGACAACCATCTTCAATTGTCTTCAAACTCAACAAGCTAATTTAATCTTGTATGTCATATCTCAAACCATTGATGTATCTAGCTACCTTTTCTATGCCATCCTCTGCCTTTCCTGCTCTAATGCTCAGCTTATAAAACTCTTTTGTGTATTCTTTTATAGTCATTCTTTTTTGCCTCAAATTTTGCAACTGTCTGAAAATATTTAGCTGATAGTCTTTTGGCATGAATTTACCTTTCAATTTACTCACCATTTTATCCCTTTGCTTGATCTTGGGCTTCCCCTTTCTCTCTCTGGATGCTTGTAGTTCATCCCACCAAATAGTTGCATTGCCCTTCAATCTAGTAACTACATATTTCACCTTCTTTTTATCATCTTCCTCCTCATAGTCGAAATACTTGTCTAACGAACTGATCCAGTCCATCAAATCTTCTACATTGAGGTTCCCATCATACAAAGGTACTTCCACCTTTGGTCTTCCACTTTCTTTGGCCAACATTTTGAGAACTTTGACAGCTTCACTTTCATCCTCTTCTTCTTCCTCAGAAGATTCCTCTGTAGCACTAACATCTCCTTCATCAAATGCTTTCCTTTGAGTAGTTTCCATTGTCTCCATCCTTATACATAGGTTTCAAATCTCTTCTAGAAAAACTGCATTGGCTATAGGTCTTCCCTGACCTATGCCAACTTCTCTTCTAAGTGGCATGTTATTTGTAGCAGAACTTAATCCTTCAGCTCTGATACCAAATGATGTAAAAAACCACACCAAATAGTTTTTTACTGAAAAACTAATGAGTCGCACGCTAATCAGATTATAAGCGTGGATTTCATACTGAAGGTCCCACTTACTTTTATACTTCTCAAGCGCTTCAATCTTCACCATTGATCTCGTTTAGCAAAATCCAACAGATGTTGTGAGATAACTAGCACAATAGATAATAGGTCGAGAGAGCATGAGATAAGTGGTTACTCCTCGCTATGTGTCGCCACCTTAGGTTAATCACGCATTTTAGAAAAATACCGTTTACCATTTTAATACCCCATGATATACCATTTACTGTTTTGGAATATTGCCCATAGTTCCTCATGGAACATTGAAGGAAACACTTTTATAATAAGAAATGGTTTAGTGCTTAGTCTATTGACTTGAAATAAAACTCTTAATGCTACTTAACCGATATTTTCAATAACAACCATAAATGGAAGAGTAATACTCGGTTAGGGTTTAGAACATGAATACACAGATTACAAAGGAATTATGCACCAGGAATAGTATGTACACACCACACTTAAATCAATTATTTAAGTACATAGGAATTATAGAGTCTTTACCCTCTCAGCTCGATTACATCAATTTGTCTAACCTTCGTTTCTTTCTTCTCTTAAACCCTCTCTCTCTCCTTTCTATCATTACATTTTTTTCCTCTTTAATGGATCAAATCCTATTCTAACTACATTGACAACTCAATCTCTATTTTTATCAGTTCAACAATTAAATCCCTATTCTCAATCTTTGATACACACCTATCCTAACAACTTATCACCCGTTTTAAAAATAATACGATGTTTTAATTATTACAATAATTGAAGTAAAAAAAAAATTGAGAGATCCAACCCTCTCTACTAAAAAATGATTTGACCACTTAGGTCAATGAAATTCATTTCATGTTAGCCACAATATGTCAACATACAATCACATTGCTGGCTAAGTCTAGATGTTCCTGCATCACAATGTCTGTTGAGCCTTAATGCCTAGGAACATGTGTGTGTTCCTAGCAATGTGCACATGTTTTTGTGGATGCACATTCTTTAAAACACCCCATTGCCACTTTTAGGGCAACCATTATCATGTGAAAGCTCTTCCTTTAACATCGTCATTTTATCTATTGAATTTCATACTCAAATAGTTTTATAAATGTCCAATCTTCCAAAAAAAATGTACTTCTAATAAGAGATCTACAAAAATATGACATAAACAAAAAAATTCTCTAAAATATTAAAAATATTCTAATATATAAGAAAATGAATATTAAAAAGTTAATAACTTCCCTTATTTACATATTTTTACACATAAATATATTAAATTAATAATATAAATTAATTAAATTAAAAACACCATATTTATAAATAAAAACAAAAAATAAGTTTTCTCCTTAAGATCCATTTTATTTTTTCTATTCCTTAATTTGTATCATAAATAAAATTTAACCATATTGTTGGACACCTAATCATAAATGGGTTAGTGTGGAAGCCGAACAGACTAAGTAGTCCAAGGGACCTTGGGATGTGAATCCCAACGGTCATCATATTGTACTATAAATGTACATCTATTGTTAATAAAATCGCAATGCAAGCTTTATCTTTCTATTTGTTTCTCGTTCACCATGTCTGTTTAACATGGTATCAAAGCCATGATGTGTGGCCTATTTTCCCTGAGCAACTGGTCTAAGTTGCCTTGAATAGCGCTGACCTAGCCTTCATTACCTGCACTGCCTCTGTCCTGAAATAATCTGCCTCTGCCTTATTCCAGCGATGCCTCATAACGCATACGGTTTCTAATAATCCTGAGCATTTTGGTTCACCTATTCTGCTGAGTCTCAAAAACTGCCATGGTTTGGTTAGAGTAGGGATGGAAGAAAACCAGCTGGAAGGATGTATAACAGACGCATTCGGCGAATACCCTGGACTGCAAATTCTTGGGTTTGAGCTCCAATCAGCTTTGCGGTGAAATTCCACCGGTTTTCGGTGAGTACAAGAACCTTACTCAGCTGTATATTTCAAGAAATTATTTGACCGGAATTATTACGACGAAGATTTCTCAGCCTAAGCATCTTAGCATCCTGAATCTCTCGGAAAATTATTTGAGAGGCGGTATTCCGCCGGAACTCGGCAATATAACGAATCTCTACATTCAAGATTTGAGCTATAACAAGCTGACAGGAACAATACCGACGCAGCTAGCGAAGCTAACCACACTACAAAGATTTGGTTTGGCGGGAAATTACATAAATGATGTCTTCATGAGATCAATTAAATGATGCGAAGTTTCCATGTTGCGTGGCGGTAGTTGTTTTATGGTGTAGAGCAAAAAGACAAAAGCGCAGCACCTCCAACCTTTTCTTCGATCGTCCTCAAATTTTCCTTCAGTTCAACAAATTCAAAAAGCCTTTTGTTCAGATTCCTATTTTCATCCATGATAGTCTGAATTTGTTCTAGTACCTCCAACTATTTCTCCGATCTTCCTCAATCTTTCCTCGAGTTCTCTGCATTTAAGAATTCTTTCTTTAAGATTCCTATTTTCTTCCATGACAAGTTGAATTTGTTCAGGCGCAGTACCTCCAACTCGAACCGCATTTTGTTCAAAGGTAACCATGTGGGATTTAGTTTTCCAGAATTCGGTGCTCATTTGAATGATACGGCTCTCCAATAAGGAGGAGATAAGAGACCTTTCGAACTCCTCCTTGCCAGGGAGAGGCTGCAAGCAATCGGCCTCCACAATTCCCAAAATGCCTTTCAATGCGAGGCTCATGTTTGATCTCCAAAAGGGCACAATTAGCCTATTCTGGTAATACATATTAAATCCCCTGATATTTATAAGCAGTGCTTCTTTCACGAATCCCAATCTGGCTGTCACGAAGGGCTTACTGTTCGTTCCGTCTATTACTTCAAGCAGATTACAGACCTGTAATTTAGAAAACTTCATGTCACTGTCCAAATCGTAATATTCCATAGACTTCCCACGTAGACTGATGGAAAAGCTTTTGTTTGGCGAGCCGAGATATAAAATAGACAAATAGGCTTAGAGTTTAGCTAAAGAGATTATCAGCAAATTCCCTCTTTAGATCCAAGAAGAAACCTGAATTATTTCATCTCTGAAGCAGAGAACAACATTTGTAAATCATTGCACAGGGAATCTCATCGTGCTTCTCTCACCCAGCAGTAATTGCAGGTACTGGTAGAAGAAAAAAAATATATGTATTAATTGCTACTTGCAGGTATCACCGATTGGATCTGAGAAAAGAAATGAATGAACGAAATTGCAGATAAAGCGAAGACAAAAACTTCCGAATGAGTGTGTCCGCATGACAACCATTATGCATCGAAGCTTTAGATCACTCTGCAGATTTATTATGGTGTACGTGGTTTCCTGACGGTAATGGTGTCGATCCGTGGCGGGATTTCCTTATCTTTTGGTAAAATAGAGATTATGATGCCTGATTTATTTTGTCTTTAGCGTGCGATTTGTATGGAATACCTTGGACCGTCTGGTTTCTGCAAATGAGGGTCTATCAGAGTTCGCATATACTATATACTTGATATCTGAAGTGCATTTCGATGCCTTGAATTCGCTTTACAGATTGGGCACAGTTTCGTGTTTTTCCGCTAATCTGTAGCTGGCAGGTGAGATGATCTTTAAAATTCATGATAGAGAGAGAGGGACTATTACAAGCTTTCGATTAGTGAAAATGCGTGGAATAACTCTCATTTGAATGACTGTCCCTTGAATGTCCTCAAGCCGCTCAAGCAATCTTGAATATCTTGTGTTTGATGACATTATTGGTTTAGTTAAGGTACACTTCTGTTCATTTGAAAGCATGTGATGTTCATTATAATTTCTCAGAAATTCTCTTGAGACCGATATCATCATGTTAGCATCATTATAAATGTTGTGCATCTCACTGCCACCTTCAAAATTTGGGAATCACAATTTTTATTGTTAAATAATTGCGCGCACATCCTCTAGTAAGGGTTGAGGACCTTTAAAGACTCAGTGAACAACGTGAGTTGGACTGCACACGCTAGTCATCTCACTGTTGAACATTTGTATTTCATTACTGCATAGTTTGCACTGGTTCAAATTCGTCGAAGAATCCTTCGGAGTCACCGTCCCTCGCTCGATGCAGTGTCATTGGTGGGTGGTACTACATTAAATTCGGTGGTATTGTTGGACACCTAACGACTTCAGTTTTCCTTTCTGCATATTTAAACAATTCTGTTTTGCAAAATCATGGAAGTGTTCTGAAAGGATTTTTTAAAACTGCGATGGTTATATATATCCATGTAGACAGAAGTCCAACAACAGGTTTTGAAATCGTGGACTTCACATAAACCACTATCCTCATTTACTCGGCAATCGGCTTCAATAGTGACTCTGGTTTTCACTGTGTGTTTAACATGGTTTTGCTGTTGCCTCTTGTTGTTGTTGCCTAAGTTGTGTTTTTTAAGTGACATTGAAGAAAAATGGCCAGACTTGAAGATGCATTAAAGTTATTCAATATCCTAATTCATTCCACTGTTGATGAGATGGTCAAAGTTAACAAAGAAACTCTCTTTGACATCCAAACCTCTCTCCAAACTGCACATGAGAATATTGAGTTTTTGCAGCTTGAGACAAAGCTGCAGCAAGAAGAACTACAACAATGGAG
>APFE031184108.1:35618-46936 GCA_000404065.3 Pinus taeda
AATTAATGGCTATATTAGCCGTTAGGTAGCCGTTGGAGTCTCTACACAGTCTATTTAGCATGCTAGGCCAGATATGTTTCTTCAACTTGTCCTGACAATGAACCACACTAGTTGGTTTGAAACGCGTCGACAAAGGTCGTTTTCATGTGATTTTATGCCAAAGCTCTTCTTATAAAATTAATGGATCACAGAAGCCTCAATTCTACAAATTTTTTATATTTTAATTTATATGGTTAGTTTTTTTAATTTAATTATGTTTTTCTTGTTGGTTGAGGACAAAGTTTAGACTCTGGTAAGGTTTTTTTATAATAAATGTGAACTAGTATTATTTTGTTTTTCTATATTAAAGGATTTATGTTTTTGTTTTTTTGGGTGTGGTTCTTAGACACCTTCGTCAGCGGGTGGTGTTATGTCTATAGGAAAAATCTAGGGCTGATTCCTCTCGGCTACCTGCTACGTCCACAGGGAAGAATCTAGTGCTGACGCCCCTCGGCCTATAACAAGACCTAACCCAAGAGTTTTCGGAATTGGCCTGTGACCTCCCAAACAACGAGGCCCAACTGACCAATTGAGCTAACTCTTGGAGCTTCGCCGCGTAATAAAAGTTAATTGTAAAAAAATTGTTTTATAGTATTAACTAATAATTATATTAATATCAATTTTTTCATACATTAATTTTATTTATATAATTATTTTAAAGTAAATATATCATGATGCTTATTAATGCCTATTATTTTTTAGGGGGTAATTCAATCATTGATCTTCATGGTATGAAGTCTTTGTACATTTTGCGGGTTGAGGTTCAATTTCCCCCTATTGTATCATTGAGATCGTGGGTAGGGGCATACATGGGTTCACTTAGAAATTATAATGGTAATGGTTAGAATCAGTCCCTTGTAATGTGAGTACGAGTCTAACTTAGTTGTTGATTCCTCTAAACAATATAAAAACGTTCACTAGGACATATGTGATCTACAACTTCAAGAATGCAAGATATTAATAAAAAAATGAAATTTTATTTATATCGTAAAAAGGAATTAACAGAAGCATTCCAAGATCCCCATAGTTTTTCTAACTTAAAAGATCAAAATTTTGTTAGTGTGACAAATATTTTGAAAAGTAGATTGAATGTGAGTACATGATGGCCAATCTAAGAGAAAGTGTTTTCCGACTTTAACACTCCTAGGATCGCATGGGTGACAAACTCTTTCATCACATGGCATTTTGGGAATTTCCCAATGTCGCCTTCCTTATGAAGCTCATGAGAATTAGTTCTTATCTTAGCGATGTTCACTTTATTTTTAATGCTAGTCAAGATAGAAATAAAATTTTGGTTTTCGAGATTAGGGTTAGTCATTTCATTATATTACTGCAATTTCTTTTCTCCCTCTAACTCTTTACTGCCCCACAATTTTTCCTCAAATTTTGAAGTAATAATATTTTTAATATTGTCCAAATTCTGCAAGATGATCTCCTCCTTTATTCCCCAATGGTTCGACCATCACTAGGCATCCTTATGCCACCCTCACTTGAGCTGAAGGTGGGGGGTTTTTGTTAGATCAAAAGCAATTGTAGGAAACCTCTTCGCATCCATGTTGCATAACTTCTTCTACATAAGGTACCTAGTCATAGTCATGATTTTAATGGTGGGAAGGCTTGGTTCAATCAAAAGGATAGGGTAGGGAGTATTTACTTAACCTAAAAGTTGGAGGTTATAAATTATTTTTGGATTTGTTCAATCTTCCTCCAAAAATATCTAGATATACTACAATACCAAGTCTCAAATCAATATAAAATAAAATGAGTGAAGAAAGCCTCAAAGAGGAGTAATTTTTTTTTATCTCATAGCCAACTATTTTCTTACTTACAATTGTTTTCAAGCCCATAGTAATATTTTCAACCTTTACTTATCATTTTCTCAGTACTATAATTCCAAGTGAGCTAATGGATGTTAATTCGTAAATATTTGTACGAAGAAACTTCCTCCAAGGAGGATTTGTCATCAAAGAAGGTATCTTAGCTGATTGTTTTGGAATTAATTATCATGACTTTAGTTTTGTCGGTATTAAAAATCATACCCTCATTGGAGGATAAAACATAGATGATTTTGAGTTGCTTCCTAAAACCATAATGGTTCCTTTCCAAAAGAAATATACCTTTAGCATAAAGGAGAAGTGTTGTGACCATGCCATTGAGTGTGGATACAACACATCCTTCATCTCCCAAACACTCTTGTATCTTATCAATGTGTATGCCAAAATGCGTAGGGGATAAGAGACACCCTTGCTTGACTCCACTATTACATTTAATTTCTTCTTATCAACACTCAATAATTCTAAGCTTAGAAATAACATTATCATGCAACCTTGACATAACAACCCTCAACTCAAGAGAAACCATTATGTCTTCTAGCATCTTCCATAGCTTTATTCCAGAATCGGTGTCAAAAGTTATTCTAAAGTCAACAAAACAATAGAAGAGATTAATTTTATTATTGTTGCATTCTTTTACAATTATCATAAGATAATAAGATGGTCTATAGTTAAATGATATCTTCTAAACCCAACTTCGCCTTTAGTTCTTTACGATGTCTTTTAAGCCAAAGGTTAAGCTTCTTTCCCAAAATAAGCTTGTAAAACTTGGCTAAAATGTGGCTAATCATAATGGTTCTATAATCACATGGAATGTTTTTATCTCCACTCTTAAATATAGGCACAATCAGGCTTTGTCTCCAAGACTTAATGAAGCCTTGCATCACAAATTCCCCCATTTTAAAATTTTCCTCTTGGTAGCCTTGATTCCTTAAATTTCCCATTGGTGAGCTTCTTAACCCCAAACTCAATGCCTTCAACTAAAAGATATCATCTTCTATAGGAGTATTGAAAATGGTGTCCATGGAAATAGTGGATTCATAAAGCTTTTTAAGGTAAATATTCAAGTTCTTCATGGGAATCAAATGATTTTCTTTAGTTTTATGAATTAGAATTTTCCTTCAAAACTTTCCATGGTGGAACTTAGAGACTTGTACTGATGATGATAATGATAATGGCTAACATCCACATTTTCTCATTAAATTGTAATATAGAATTTTTTTTAATATTAACCTTATTTCATAGAATGATTTATGTTTTTCTTTATTTCTTCATAATTTAACTAAGATTTGATATCCTTATGCCAACACCAGTTGAATTGAAGGTAGTTTTGGATGGAGTTTGAGGAGATTTGAGTAAAAATATTGTATTCCATGTTTTTTTAATTTTTTCATGATTGTGCTCTCAATGGGGCAAAGACTTGCTTTTGTGAGGATAAGATAAAGGACATTTCTTTTAATTTTGAGATTATAAGCCATAAAATAATTTTGGATATGCTTTATCCATATAAAATAATAGGAGTAACAATTTGCAAATATTCTCAAACATATAATAAACTTTTCATCCACTAGTTATCATTTTTTCAATATTATGATTTTACTTGAACTTGTAATGAATATTGATTCCAAAATATTTGTATGAAAACACTTCCTCCACATTATCTTTTATTATATAAAAAATGTAATAAATTAATCTTTATTATATACAAAAATAAATAAATTAATATTCATATTCATATTTATATTCAAATGTATTGAAAAGAAAAACCCTTAAGAATTCTAACTTACTCTTCATTATTTAAAATAATATCATTAAAATAAATTATTATGGTTTTTGTTATTATATTAATTAGAATATTTATATAATTAAATTAAATTATTTAATCTAATTTGATTTAACAAAATTATTTTTTAAAATTTAATATATAATTATTAAAATTATATCATGATGAAAAACAAGAATGATTTTAATGAGCATTCCTACATCATTTTCTTATGCACTTGTATCATTATTTGACTTACAACTTTTATCATGATAAAAATATCTAAAAATTCCATTGATTTTCAATTTATACCAAAATCTTAACTATTTCGTAACTTTTATATCATTAGCATGTTTCAATATTAATTTATAGAGTATTCAATGATTTCAATTCTATCCAAGTTTTAAGTCAATAAAGTCGGCAAATGAGTCAGGGAAATGTTGAAATTAGAAAAAGTATCATTCCTTTGCACAGTTTTACAAAGAATGATGTAAGGTGTAAAACTGAAACCAATTTTGGAAACACTAATTGATATAGTACCCAGGGATCAAAACTGAACACGTCAGAGCCCTTCAAAGGGTCTCTGGCACGTCAGAGAAGTAGGGAGAAAATTTTACCAGTCAAAATAAATTTAAAAATTGATTTTTGTCATTTAAAAAAAAAATTGGAATAATATCTTAAAATTTTTTAAGAAGGGCTGTTAAATTTTCAACTTTTTTTTAAAAATTTCATTTTTTCTCAAATTAGAATTTTAGGAATGTTGGATTTGTAAATTTATTTTCATGTTAAAACTTAAATCCCATTTCAGAAACTCCCATTTCAAAAACAACAGTTTCCTTTTGAGTTGTTTTTTCTCATTTCAGAAACTCTCATTTCAAAAACAATAGTTTCCTTTTGAGTTGTTTTTTCTAATTGTGCATATGATGCAAGTTCTTATTAATTATTATGTCACAATAACCTTTTGATACCATTACATTTAGCAGTTTCTGAGTTGCTCCCATTTCAAAACAATAGTTTCTTTTTGAGTTCTTTTTTCTAATTGTGCATATGATGGAAGTTCTTATTAATTGTTATGTCACAATTACCCTTTGATACCATTACATTTGGTAGTTTCAATTGAGAGCCACTAGATGTCAATATGGGACTGTATTAGGTCTGTAATTTCATTGGGTTATGCCTGAAGGCTTCCCAAAGCAAGGTTTGATGACGATTTAAGTTGGAGATGAACATAGATTCATCATTCAGGGAACGCCTGTCAAGCAAAGTTTAAGCACGATTTATGCTTGGAGAGAAGGGCATTCAACAGGCTTTCTAACATACTGGACTTGATTTGTTAGAGGATTCCCAATTCTTGGTATGTTTTCATATTAAGAAAGGAGATACCAAAAACATATACACCTTCGTACACACTTTCGTTGAATCCTAAACCTGTTTAAAATTTTACTGAATTTTTTCATTCATGCAATAAACTTAAATTTTATTGAGCTACTTGTATATTGGCTTGAACGTTCTGGTCACAAAAATTTCCAACAAAATTAATCCTTATCTGAACTGGAGCAGGGATATAGGTCTCCTGGCTATCCATTAATCTTATGTGGTTAGATTTCTGAATCACACATGTGTAAGAATAATACATTTACTAATGCAGCGTTTGACATAGTAGTATCTTTTTGTTTGTGAAAAAATAAAAACAAATTTGAAAATAATTTACTATTGTCAATTGAATTGCTCTTTTTTTTTATGTTTTTCATAATGGAAGTGCGGCTTGAATGTGTGCCCTTCTAAATGAAATTAAGACCTGCCCTTCAAATTTGATCAGTGATAGTACCCATCATGGCAAACAATGGCAAATGAGGTGGGGCCAGCTTACGATAATCAACCATCTTGTAAGTTGGACAACCTGACAGAGGAAGAAGTCATGGGTCAAAATTAGATAATTAATGTGGAAGGAAGTAAATCATCCATAAACAACTGCTGCTGAGTGCGAACATGGAGAAATGTATGGGCATATACTCCACACTTTTCTTCTCTATTACCGACCACTTTTGTAAAGTCAAGATGCATTGGATGAAATAAGTTACGAAATGGTATGGGATGGAGTTAAATGTCGGTTAAACATAGGGAGCAGTGAACTGAGTGATTGAGTGACTGAATGGCATCGTAAAGTAGATAACCCATTGAATTTATTTACATATTAAAAAAAATATGGTGTATTATTGGGTATCATATGTTATTAAATAAATTTATTTATAATAAAAATATTTATTTACACATTATAATAAATATTAAATTTTTGTTGAAAAAAAATTACTTTTAAAATAAAAATATTTTAATTATGAAAATAATTTAAAAAATTATTTATATAAAAAAAAATAGAATATTTTGTTTCTATATAAGACATATGATTTATTAATTTAAATATGAAAGTCTATGTGACTGACAACACTATTTGTGCCTTTATTTAAATATAGCTTCTAATACGTATGGATAGATCTGTATTAAATTATTATTGTACTGCAAAATTGTTATTCAAATGATGGTAACAATATAAAGTAATAGTTAGTGGAAATTGTAAATGTACCCTTATGGTAAGCTATGAAGATAGTCATTTTTAGATTCTTTAAACTATTATTAGAATTATATCATGAAAATTCTTGATGACTTGATATTTTGCTTAATAATCCATGGGATAGATTTTAATGATCAATATAGAATGGTAACAGTGTGTACAAACCCTATTAAATGTTTAGTGCTTTGGAGATGGCAGAAAATGTGCATGGTTTGATGTGATTATCAATATATCACTTTGAGGGAAGGGAAATCAGAATAATTTTACAAGATTATAACATTTTAGTTTCTCAAAATTACATGTTGTTTTGTTGTAGTGTTCATCCCAAATAAACTTATATCTACTTTTATTTTGAAGTACACAAAGTTAGTGAAGCTTCTAAATAAAAATAACATTTCAGCGGTAGTTAACATCAATCAACTAACCTACATAGAGTAGATGATATATTAACCAACCTAGATCTATGTTAACCTTAGATCTATCAAAAGAGTGGGATCGAATCTCTCAAGGTGCAAACCGCTTTTTTGAGTGTAAAACGAGAGGAAAAGCTTACACCTAGAGATATTTGATCCCTCTCAGTGCTTGATAGATATTAGGTTAGGATGGATCTAGGCTAGTTTATAATATATAATATATATATAAATAATATAATATAGAATAGTATATATATTAAGTAGATAGATAGGATAGATATTACATCTTACTGTGTTTCTCAATTTCCCTTTCTATCTCACACCGTAAACATACAAATCTCCTCTCCAATATATATATAATACATATATGCGCCCCCCTCTTCCTCTCCTCTCTCTCTTCCCCTCTCCTCCCTCTCTTCTCCCCTCTCCCTTTTCCTCCCAACTATCCTCTCAGTCCTCAACGCTCCTCTCTATCTCTCCTTGTCATCCCTCTCTCGCTCCACCTTTCTCCACTAGCTGTCTTCTTTCTCAATCTCTCCGACCCCCCCCCCTCTCTTGAGTCCTATCTCTCTCCCTCTCTCTCCCACTCTCTCCCACCTCCCTTTGCCTTTTCCCCTATAACCTTTTGCTTCTCTCTTCCTTCCAAATTTGTCACTACCACTCTCTCTCGTTCTCTCTCTCCCCTCCATCTATGTGTCTCCCTCGCTTTCTCTTCCACTTCTCTCCCCATCTCTCTCCTCTCCTCTTCTCTCACTTCCCTCCTCTCCTCTCTCCCTCACTCTTTTTCCATCTCTCCCTTCACACATCCTCAATCTCTCCACCTCCATCTATCTATGTATTTTCTCTTTCCTCCCACTCTCTCTACCTCTAACTCCATATCTCTCTCTCCCCTCATCTCTCTCTCTCACCTCCCTCTCTCCTTCTCCCTCTCCGCTCCCCTCTCTCTCTCTCTCTATTAAATTTGATCCCATTGTATTGTGTTCAACAAAGCATCTAAATAAAAAAACTCAATTGGTTGTAAAATATTGAACCTATATTTTGGATGAATCGTGTCAAAGGAAATAAAATAATGAAAAATCTAAAATAATCTTGCATTAGTTTTCATCTATTATTGTTAGTCACTTTGTTTGCTCTAATTGTTTGGATCCTTAGTTAATATCGATCTATGTTGGTTCTTAATAATATTATTTATATTATATAATTTTCACATCTTTATACATAAAGTAACTCATTTTTAATTTTAATTGAAACCTTGATTTAATTTAAAATGGGAAAAAATTGCATCTTTATATGTAATAATCTCATTTTAAATTTTATTGAAACCGCCATTATTCCTATGAGAAAATTTAGTAGTTCCCGATGATAGAGGTTAAAGATATATCTCAAAAGTAATTATATTTTTTTCTCTTTTAGATTTAGTTAAAAAATGTTATAAAATTAAATTAAAGTAAAATATTTAAAAAATAATTGTATTGTGAAATAAGTTATGATTTTTGGGCATGTGGTACGGATAAGCTATGGTATTGGTCCATGGTATTGTAACAAATCCTATTCACAAGTTAAGAATATCCATGGTAAAGTGGGTGAATATCTATGGTAAAGAATCTTGTCATATTGTTATAAAATATCTTAATTGTGAAATAAGTTATGTTTTTTTTTAATGTGGTATTGATAAGCCATGGTATTTGTCCATGGTATTGTAACAAATCCTATTCACAAGGTCATAATATTCATAACAAACTAGGGTAAATATCATGTCATACTATTATAAATATTTTTTATTGTGAAATAAGTTCTTTTCTGACATGTGGTATTAATAAGTCATGGTATCAGCCCATGGTATTGTAACAAAGCCTATTCACGAGTTAATAAAAAATAAAAATATAACAAATTGATTTTATTATCCTTATTACTTTAATTTTTCATTATTAATTGAGCCAACATTTAAATTTTTAGACCCATCACCATAATAGGGTTTATATTATTTTTAACCTTTTATTTATTACTTTTAACCTTTTATTTATTACATTTAACTTTTTATTAATCTAGCCAACATTTAAATTTTTACAATCATCCACATATCACTTTTAACTTTTAATTATTCTTTCATTGATTGGACATTTAAAATTGTTTAGATACTTACATTAAACCTACACATCTACCTTAAATAAGTAATGGTTTCATAATCATGCATACTCACCCTATAAGAAGTAGAATGACTACAAGTCAGCTAAGGTAATCGACTAATGCAGTAATTATTTCTTCTATATGCTTCAATACCAATTGAAATTCATGTTGATAACTAGTCTACTTCAATTGTACAGTTGCCTACAACTTAGATTATGATAGAGAGAACTATAAGCAATTGTTGATGCATGTGGAAAATGGAACCCAAATCTACCAAGAACTTACAAACAATCTTAGACCTTACTATTTTTACAATAATTTTGTAGGTATTAAACATCAAATGCATTTTTAGCAACATATTTAACTTAGAGATCCTTTAGTTTCAGGTCAGCCAAATGCTTAAATCCCAAAAATAAAATTTGTAATGATCCAATAAATATTCCAAATGAATTTT
The DNA here is from genome assembly GCA_000404065.3 of Pinus taeda. Taxonomy (NCBI): domain Eukaryota; kingdom Viridiplantae; phylum Streptophyta; class Pinopsida; order Pinales; family Pinaceae; genus Pinus; species Pinus taeda. The sequence continues at coordinate 44,815 of APFE031184108.1, forward strand.
GTATGTGAAATTTGTGGCCCTCAGAAGTTGATGTATCAAATAGGTTCCTCAAATCCCACATTCCTTTTGCTTCTCATTTCCTAGACCCATTGTTTTGGATCTTAGGTATTTTACCTCTTTTCCATTTTACTTGTTAGAGTTTTAGAATTTGTATCAAAAGGTTCTTCTACCCTCGTGTAATAAAAAAATTTGGAATGAGTGTTGCTAGAATCTCCAATAAGTCACTAGCATTCTAGTTAATTTACATAGCTTTTCATATTGCAAGTTTTCACTATTACATTCATTAAGAAAGTATGGATTAGTTGTAATTATGTTCTTTTCACAATATATTTATGTAATTTTACACGATATTACTATATTCATTTTCTTCTCAAAATAATTTGGACCTATGGTATCAAAGCAATCAATTCTTTGTCATTTCTCCATGTGTGTCACTAATAAGAGTAAGGCATAAGGAGTTGGACCTAGAATTAACCGCAATAGTGAAGACTTCCCCTGTTAACAGAAATTGCCTCCCATGGTAGATGGAAATAAAGGCAATATATTAGTTGATCATAATAATATGTTGCTTGAGTCATAAAGAAACAGAATGATTGATAAATTCACTAGAATCCTTTAACCAATCCTAATGGCAATGGAGGCACCTTGAAAGAGTAGTCATTTTGGAGGTATGGAAAACTTCAAGAACAAGTTAGCTTTGATGTTTCATTGTTCTAAGGAAATATAACCAAGATGCTTTGGAGAAATGGTTGATTCTACTCAAGGGTTATTACTTGGTAAACGTCTCGAACAATGAGAAGTCACCTTTATGCTCCTTAAGTTAGTTCTCCATGTCAAATGTTGATGGGGCACTTACTATATCTCACATCCTAAAGAAGAATCTAAATATTTTAGGACAAAGCCCATTTAGGTGGCTTTGATTGATGCCTTGAAGGAGGACTTTTACCATGTTATAACTATAATTCCCAGTAGATGATGTGGATATCTTTGCACAAAGAAAATGACTTACCTATACATTCTATACTTTACATTCAAATCTAAATACCAAAAATTATAAGTTACACTTGCTCCTAAACCTATAATATATATTAACTAAATAACAAGTTAATATATATATATATATTATATATTATATTATATATATTATATATATATAATTTATTATCCAATTAAATAGACCTATTATTATATATACTATTATGTCGTCTTCTTCACCCTAGAGTGAATGGATAAAATTAAAATAAATTCATATTATACATAACAATCCACAACATCAAGGAAAATCTCATAGATGCCTTGGTTTTGGAGAGAGTTAATAGTATCCTTTGGTATATTCTAGGAGGCCTTCTACCCTATTTTAGGAGACAAACAATATCTTAATCTCATTGTTCCTTATAACTCTAGTAATTTTATTGATGACATATTTAATGTAGAGAAAAAAATTACATAAACTAATGTTAAAAAGAAAGATGTGACAGCGTGAGAGGGAATATTTTTTTTAATTTTTTTTTTGGAAAATTGCTTACATTTACTAAAGTTTATAATCATTAATCCTAATGTTTATCTTTCAAGTGTTTCCTATAGTAAATAATCATTAATCCTAATGTTTATCTTTAAGTGGTTCCTATAAAAAAAAATAGGATGGTTCATGGCTCTAGTAATAAGTGTCTCCTTCGGATGAGGTGAAAGCCATAGATTCGTTAAACAAGATATAAATGATAAAATTTGTTTATTACAATTTTAAAACATAAATGAGATTCCTTTGGGATGTCTTTTTAATGGTTAATAAATTTTATCATTTATAAATGGATTCGAAGCCAATTCTACCTAGAGTGGTAACGTCAAAAGGAAGACTAATCGTGATGTTAATAAATAAAGACGTGAACAAAATCATTTCCAGAAGAAACTTATGTTAAAGATAGGTGGGGAATTGAGAACAAATGTAGGATGGGAATAAGATTTTTTTCAGTATTTTTATAATTTTTACTAATAATATTAATAATATTACTAAATTTAGAGAGAAAAGAATTTATAGGTTCTTTGTTGAGGAAATAAGTTATAATAATATTAGCACAACCATATTAAGTAATGTATTTGATATAGCCAAAAGTTTCATTTGTAT
>APFE031184108.1:54390-104929 GCA_000404065.3 Pinus taeda
TGATCTGTTTTTACCTTGAAGTGTCTTCCCATTAGGTAGGGTCACCATTTCTTAAGTGCATGGAGTATTGCCAACATTTCCTTCTCATAAATAGCTTTGTGTAAAAAATTTCCCTTGATTGGACGACTTTCAAAAATAATGGATCTTTCATCTTGCATTAAAATAGTACCAATTCCATTTCCTAAAGCATCACATTCCTTAATAAAGGTTTTTGTGAAGTCTAGTGTAGCTAAGACCAGTGCTTGGCACATTGCCTCTTTAAGATGTTCGAAGGCCTTTGTTGCTTCTGGAATCCATGAAAATGCATCTTTCTTCAGTAATGTTGTTATAGGTTCTGCTATTCTCCCATAATTCTTAACAAACTTGTGATAATACCCTGTCAACCCAAGAAATCCGCGTAGATGTTTTATGGATGTGGGGATTTTGCATTCATTAATGGCTTTAATTTTTCTAGGGTCTACCTTAACTCCTTCATGAGATAGAATTTCACCCAGATATTCCACCTCTTGTACTCCAAAGAAACATTTGGATCTTTTTGCATATAATTTATTTTCCTCTAATAGTTGTAGCACCCTGTCAATATGTTCAACGTGATCCTTCCAAGACTTGTTGTAGATTAGTATATCATCAAAAAATACTAACATAAATTTTCTAAGGCTTTGAAAATGGAATTCATCAAACTTTGAAATGTAAAAGGTGCATTGGTAAGGCAAAAAGGCATGAATAAAAATTCATAATTACCCTCATGAGTTCTAAATGTTGTTTTCAAAATGTCTTTAGTCTTCATTCTGATTTGATGATATCCCGAACAAAGATCCAACTTGGTGAAGTAAATTGATCCATGCAATTCATCCAGTAATTCATCAGTGACAGGAATGGAAAACTTATGTTTAATAGTGAGCTTGTTGATCTCCCTATAATCCAGACACATGCACCATGATCCGTCCTTCTTGTGCACCAATACTGTTGGAGGAGAGAAATAACTTTGACTAGGTTGAATTATACCAACCTCTAGCATTTCTACCACCATAGGTTCAATTTCACTCTTTTGGGCATAGGGATATCTGTATGGCCTGATGTTTGGAGGAACACTTCCTAAAATCAAATCAATAGCATGATCATGATCATGAATAGATGGGATACCTTTGGGAGTCTCAAATACATTTCAATGATTATTGAAGATGTTTTGGAGATCTGGAGAAATAGATGATTTCGTTGTGGAAACATCCAGTGAACATAATTGTGCAATTACACCTCTTTGTTCCTTTTTTAGAACCTTTGTCATACCATTATATTTGATTATCTTTCCCAGTTTCCCTGTAATACCCCTTAATTCAACTTCCTTTCCTTCCGCAGAAGATTTCATGAAAATTTCTTGAAAATTAAAAGCTATTGTACCCAAGGATTGTAGCAATTAGACTCCTAGTACAACATCAACACCTCCAATTGGAATGGAAAGCATTGGGCTAGTCAATACATATTCTCCCGTGAATAGCTTGATATTATGGCACTTTCCAGAGAAATTTATTGTTCCTTCATTTGTAACCATCAATTGACACTCTAGTGCTGGATATAGGAAGCAATTCAATTCTTTTTCTACCTTACAATGAAAACAATTGTGGGTACTTCCTGAATCAATCAACACTAATACCTTTTTCTTCTTGATTTGTCCTTCTATCTTGATGGTTTGAGGAGTGGTAATTCCCACCAATGCATTACAAGATATGGTCAGATTCATTTCTCTTTATGTAGGCTTGGTTCCTAGATTTTATCCTCTTCTTTTGACCTTTCTTGCTCTTTTTATTCTTCCTCTACACAGTCTATGTAGAATAATTTCTTCTCAGCACACTTATGACCTTTAGTGTATTTGCTATCACAACTATAACAAAGCCCTTTTACTCTTTTTTCTTACAATTATTGTGGTGTCAACCTTATAGGTTATGGAAGACTAGGGGAAACAACACTTCCATCTTTATAGTTGTGAGTGGTATGCTTCTTGGTTGCCATAATTTTGCCTTCAATTTTTCTTGCTAACCTAAACGCCTTCTCTAATGAATCATGTTCCCAAAGTTGAACATCATGTTGGATATTATCCTTTAAAGTCCCTATGAACACATCAATCCTATGCTCCTCTAGAATATTTTTTACCCTTATGTTCAATTTTTGTAACTCCTCAATGTGCTCCATTATTGAACCCTTTTCTTTGAGACTTATCAATTGGCTGAAAAAAGTGTTGCTTTTTGTATCCTCCTAATGTGCTGATAATTCTTCTGTAAAAATTTCCCAAGTGATAATTTGTTTACGAGTGAAAAGCCATTGATACCATACAAGCTGATTTGGTTCCAAATATAAAGTTGCAATATGTACCTTTTGTGTGTTTTGCACATTATTGAGATCGAAAAATTGCTCCATCTGTAATATCCATGTTGCAGGATGCTTGCCATCAAACTTGCTCATATCGATTTTTGGAATATGGTGGGTCTTAAATCCAACATTAGAGCCCATGAAATCATTATTAACATTTCTTTTTTTTGCATTGTGAGTTTCCTTTACTACCCTTTCACCATTAGTAAGTATTTCTTGTAGAAAATTTGTCAAATCTATCTTCAAATCTGCCATGTCTGTCTTCAAATCTTTCTTCCAATCTATCTTCAAATCATCCATCTTAGCTTCCATGCCATTCATCTTAGCTTACATGCCCTTTACCTTAGATTCCATGCCATTTATCGTAGCTTTAGTTAGCTTTTGTGAGAGTGACATTTGTTGCACTTTGTCTTGTAATTTTGATATATCCTATAGTATGTCTTCCTCTTCTTCATGAGTCATGCTAGATCTTTCAGGTTTCTTACCAAGTGTTTGCATTTTCTTTCCTTGGGGTATCAGTTAACGATAATAATTCTCTACTATGCCCTTTGAATTCCTTCAAAATAATTTTTTCAACCAAGCTTAGGCAAAAATTTAAAAAAAATCTACACACCTTTTCTCACTTTGTAGGAATTCGATATTGCCTTTGATGTATCTCTGTAATTTTAGACCATCCAATTCTGAAATTATGATCTGAAGTAGCCATTTGTGTGCTCTTTCCAATGCCACCAGTTTGATCCAAATTGGATTCTCTAAGGAAGAGTTATACCAAATTTCACACAGTGACCTAATTATAGACTAGTTCAGTAGAGTGAATTGTATGACATGGCATGTGTCCCTGTTTCAAACTTTGGCTCTGAAAAGTATATATAAGAAACTACATTCCATTTTCTTTCTGTACCTTTTGACGAAATTTCAATCTGATGCTCAGAGAGAAAGTTGTGACGATTTTCCCCAGGTCACCTGTTTGGAATGTAATTCAGGAGTCTGCAAAAAGACCAACTTCCTCAGATCATATCTCTGCAAATATAGTGCAAAAAGCTCTGAAATTTAGACCCAAGGTTCAATGCGACTTCATCTCAAATGGTTTTTTTTCGCTTCTAAAATTTCGCAGAAAATAGTTATAGCGAAAATTCCACGATGACCTATTTGGAGTAGTGAAACCCTAGAATCCAAAGCTTTGATACCAAATGTTATGAAACTAGCTCACAAAAAGATAGAAAAGACAGATCAATGCCTTATAATTCAACCTCTTCAAGGGGGCAACCTCCATTACATTGCACAAATGAATGATTCCTTAATGATTCAAATGAAAAAACCTCCTTTCTATATATAGGAGTCTAAGGAGTCACAATTTAACCCAGCAGACCTAACAATAATAATATAAAGGCACAAAAATAACAATAGAGGGATTCTATGGGGCACAGTAATAACAATATGGGGACAATAGGGGCACAACAATATTATTAAGGGATACAACTACAATAGTAATTGGGTAATCACTAGTATTGTAGGGACCTAATAGATATCTACAGCAATACTTATTTTAATGTTTATTGAAGTAGTTTCATAAATAACTTATTGTGGAATAAGTAGGAAAAATAAATCAGTTGCTGCAATGATAGAATTTTCACATGGTATCATAGGAAGTAATTAGAGACAAAGGGAAAATCAATTATGGGTAGAGACCATGATGCAGAGGCATCCGCATCAGGGGACTCACATAGATTTTTAAAAGATTGCACAAGAGAAAGAAATTTCGATTTCTCTATGTTGGCTTCCAAACTACAAGAAGTGGTGTGTATGACTAGTACTGCATCATCAGAGGTATTGTATAGAGACAATTGAGCTTTATGGCATATGATGGGAATTAGGGAGTGTTTTTAAAAATATTGAGAAGAGAAGATGAAATTTTAGATCACTATGGGGAACAAGGCAAAGTGTACTCCAATAGGGAAGGGTACCATAGTTTCTCAAACAAAATTGGGAGAATAGCCATGTGCTACAAATGTACTACATGTACCAAGATTTTGGATGAACTTACTTCCTATATCATGACTACAAGGCAAGGGATATGACATATACTTCATCAAGGAGAAGGTATACGTCAAACACCTGAGTTGGAAAAAGAAATTATCGATTGGGGTTGAAAGTAATCAGTTGTATAGATTGCAACTAGAATCACCAATGGAACTAATAAGCAGCCATGGAGATAAGGACTTGAATGAACTATGGCACAGAAGAATGGGTCACATGCACCATGGAGCCCTGAGAATTCTCAAGAGCATTGTAACAGGAGTTCTGGATCCAAGTATGGAACGAGATGATGTATGCAGGGGATGTGTTCTAGGAAAGTATACCAAGGCAGGATTTCCTAGGAGAAAACACAGGGCCAAGAGTGTACTAGGATTGATACACTCTAATGTCTATGGACTTATGTTCATTAGACCTCTTAGTGGTGTCGAGTATTTCCTTACCTTCATTTATGACCACTCAAGCAAAACATGGATTTATTTCTGAAAACCGAGGATGAGGTTTTATGTCGATTCATGGAGTTCAAGGCTCTAGTGGAGAATCTGATTGGGAAGAAAATAATTTTTTTGCACTCATATAATGGTGGAGAATATTTCGACAAGGACTTCACTAATTTTTATGCTAAGGATGGAATCAGAAGAGAGTGGATAGCTCCATATCATCCGGAGTAGAATGGGGCAGTAGAAAGAAGGAACATGACTATTGTGGAAGCAGCTGGGGCCATGATGTATGATTAGGATATGCCAAAATTCTTGTGGGCAGAAGATTGCAACATAGTAGTCTATGTTTAGAATGAGACTCTTCATCGAGCAGTGGACAAGATTACTCCAAAGAAAGTCTTCACAGGGAAGACACCTAAAGTTAGTCATTTCAGTATATTCATGAGTCTCACATATTGCCACATACCTAAAGAAAAGAGGAAGAAGTTGGATCATACTACAGAAAATGGCTATTTGGTAGGATATAGAGAGAATGTTAAGGCATACAGAATCTATCTTCGAGGGAGTAGGAAGGTAGTAGTACGACGAGATGTAAAGTTCATGGAGGAGAGGGCTTTCAGAAAATCTCGTGAGATGCCTTCCGAGGAGTATTCAAAAGAGGAGTTGTTGGTTAAGCCTCTCCAACCAACAGAAGTAAAGAATTCTTCCTCAAAACAAGAAAATTCTTAGGATGAGGAGGAGGAGTAAACATAAGCACCTGTTGGCAGAGGAAGAACTAGCATGGAACTTCGTCAGATTCTACGATATGCAGAGGACTTCATCGATGTGCCAAGAAACAATAAGAGGGAACAAAAATAGCCAAACAAATATCAAGCATTAATAGGTCAGGATGGATAGCCTGCCAATTTCAAGGAGGCAGCTCAACATCAGGTTTGGCTAGATGTGATGGTAGAGGAATAAAAATCCATAAGGATAAATGATGTCTGGGAGGTTGGGCCAAAACCTTAAGACAGATCAATGGTAGGTTCAAGATGGATCTACAAGATCAAATACAGTGCAGAAAATGTTGATAAATACAAGGCTAGGTTTGTGGCTAAGGGGTATGCTCAAAAGGAAGGGATTGACTATGAAGAGGCCTTCACCCTGGTAGCCAGGTATACATATATTAGGACCATGATATCTCTTGCAACCCAAATGGGATGGGGGATCCATCAGATGGATGTCAAAATGGCATTTCTGAATGGGGTAATAGAAGAGGAGGTATACATTGAACAACCAGAGGGCTTTGAAACTCATGAGAAGAAGTCTCATGTATGAAGATTGAAGAAATCCTTATATGGGCTGAAACAGACACTGAGAGCATGCAATGGCCGAATGGATGACTACTTGCAAAAGATGGGGTTTGTTAAGAGTGACGCAAATCTAAATCTCTATTATCTGGATGTAGAGAACAAGCCATTAATCTTAGTATTGTATGTGGATGATCTCTTTATGATAGGATAATCTAGACTCGTTGGGGACTACAAGAAGAATCTAGCCACAGAATTCGATATGAAGGGTTTGGGACGAATGCACTACTTCCTAAGGTTGGAAGTTTGGTAGCAGAAGGGAGAAATATTCCTTGGGAAAAGGAGGTATGCTATAGAAATCCTGAAAAGATTCGGGATGGAGGACTATACACCTATGGCTACACCAATGAGCATCAACTGGAAGAAGATTGATGCATCAAAAGACAAGGATGTCAATCCCACCTTATACAGGCAGCTCATAGGGTCTCTGATGTATTTGGTTAATACCAGGCTATACATTTGCTACTCTGTCAACACCCTTAGTTAGTTCATGGTGGAATCAAGAGGGCGCACTTAGCAGCAGCAAAATATGTTCTCAGGTATTTACAGGGAACAATCGATTATGGACTCTTGTACATCAGTTGTAAGGATATAAGATTGAGTGGATTTACTGATGCACATTGGGAAGGAAGTTCAGTGGATTGGAAAAGTACCTCTGGGTACTGTTTCAACATTAGATCAGGAATAACCTCCTAGTGCAATAGGAAACAGAAGTTCATATCTTTGAGCACATTTGAGGTAGAATATATGGCGACAAGCACAACTGCGTGTGAGGCCATATGGCTTAGAGAACTGTTTGTGAACTTATTCACAAGGAATATGTAGGCAACGAGGATTATGTGCGATAATGAGATTTGTATCAAGCTCTCTAAGAATCTAATGTTTCATGATAGGTCGAAGCATATTGATATCCGGTGTCGCATTGTTAGGGATTGTGTCCAACGAGGAGCTGTACAATTGAGCTACACTCGTACAAGAGAACAGGTGGTGACATCCTCACCAAGGCCCTTGCAAGGAATAAATTTGACTACTTCAAGGAAAAGATGGGGATGGTAAAGAACCCGTTTCAGTAGAAAAAATGGGAGTGATAACTGCAATGATGTAGAGGGAGTTGTAGTGCAGATACAGTGTTGGGAGAAAGGACCCGTAGCAACACAGATGCAGAGGGAGTTGTCGTACAAATGTAACAGTGGAAATAGCAGAGCCATGGGTAGCATTACAGGATGTAAGAGTGTAAAATATGTTTGGTAGGGAGGCTTAGCATCAGCACAGGGACTGATGCTAGATGGTCAGGGTAATACTAAATGAGGAGTATTACTTGAGCACAATCCTCACTAATAGGGAGTGTTGATTTGGGGTAGAATTGGATGTGCTCTAGCCACAAAATTTAGTGGAGAGGCTAAGGCACATGAGATGTCCAATACCGATAAAGGGTTTGGGTAGATTCTAAACAGTTTGGGAGATATTAAAATAGTCAATATTTTTAATGGAGTCCCTAAGTCTAAACTTAGGGAAAATAAAATATTAATGTGTATTAATATAAAACTGTGTTAGAATGGTCCAAAAGTCGTGGATCAAGCTAGATATAATATTATCCATTGATCAGGGACTTAATATTAGTCGTCGAATTGTCAACGAGAAAAGTATAAGAGGAGGCTTGAGGGTCACTTGGAGAACATACTGATGGAATAGATTCAGTTCAATTTCTGGAGTGGGTTTAGCTGAGAAATTGAACCAGTGGTCTGGTGAGCAATTAGGGGGCAGTAAGTATGGAGCAGAGAGGTGTCATCACCCACTGGAGATTCGCATTGAGGCAGGAGATGCAAACACAGAGGTAGCAGAAGACTGCGCAGTCACTTGCTAGGCCTGCATGAGTGATGCAGAGAGGCCCAGGGCTAACACAGAGGGTTTGACGGCCACCCAGAGGTTAGCTGGGCTAACACTGGGATTGGGAGAAGTGCTGGAGAATTATTTATCTTTGTGAGTAAGTGATTTTGGCACCCTATTGTACAAAAAAATTTCTAAATAATAAATTCCTCCATTATTGCACCGGTTTTTCCACATTGGGTTTTTCTAGGGACTATTGTCCAAAATATCTGTGTCAATAGGTTAATACTTATGCATATGTTTGTTTCTATATTATAGTGTGATATCTGTAGTAGTACTTATTTTAATGTTTATTGAAGTAATTTCATAAATAACTTATTGTGGAATAAGTAGGAAAAATAAATTAGTTGCTACAGTGATAGAATTTTCACATGTTGGCCGACTTCCAACACCGTCAATAGAAGGATATGTATCGCCCATACAAAAAGGAAATTTGAGAAGGTTGCAATCCCAGCCTGAAGTCTCCTATAGGATGCACCAAGTCAGAGGTCAGGGGTTCTGTTGGGAATGTTGGACCTCACGTGGGATCTTGTCTGACCCAAGGTGCATAGGGGGAGCCATTAATAGGACTTGTCAGTTGGGAGTCTAATCTGAGTTGACTCAACTTCCAAATTTAACCAAGATCTTTTTCTTCCGTGATGTAGTTATAATTACATTTTATAAGAGCATAAATGAACATATATGCATGCTTAACAAAATGGAAACATAATGACGATCAACAAATCATAAACAATAAACATTGATAAGGGAGTTCGTCTAGTGTGGAATACCTCTTTGGGCCTTATGTCATGATGGTGTTGGTTTCTTCATTTAGTACTAGAACTGGTGAATATATACATGGCCTATGTTTTCTTTCATACAAGGACATGTTCCCTCTACATGAGTGGCAAAGTCTCTCCACAAGACATTCTGCTATAGGAACTATCACTCATAATAGACTTCCTATCAGCATGAAATAATCTTACACATGGTGACAATAAGTATCTTGCCATCATGGCACCAGAGGGATCTCAACCAAAACACCCATGGTGAAAATGAGTATTTTCCCATCATGGAAACAAAGGGATCTCAATCAAAACATACATAACAATCGATGATGAATACATCTCACATGAAATAGACACAAATATTCTACATCATACATCAAGCAGGAATTGAAACAACAAAGTACATCTCACAAAAAATGATCAAATAAGTACATGACAACAACACTTCATATACCTCAACTTTGATGTTGGTTGAATAATAGTATCCTCAGCTATTGGATCTGAATGCACCATCAAAATTGTGGCGTCGAATGGCATAGAATTGAATGTTCATGCTTTGAAATCTGACATTGTCGCTCCAATCTAGAAAATGACTTAAAGATATAAGGTTCATCTGAAAAAATTGATTGTACCACTGGATTTTTGTCGTCGATAAGTATAAAATCGTCTATCCATTTGTCAAATTCTGACGCGGGAAAAATTTGGGCCTGTAGGAATATTTTAGATTCCCCCATCATTCTCCAAAGGTTTCCTCCTCTAGGTTGACTAGGGATCTACAACAAAAATCAGAAAACTATCTTGTGATTGAGATCCTTGCAATATTCTGAGAAGAATGAGTATAAAGTTGGTTGCATTATGGATTTGGGAAATTTCAACCTCCAAGGAATCTAAAAGATTTCCTCAAGATGCTCAAATATTCTCCTCCACTGGAATCTGCAAATTTGTTTCTCAAAAGGTGAATTCAACCTCACCATTTCCCTGCAAAAATCTGAGAAAACTGACTAGAATCTTGATTACATTCTAACACTGAGAAAAATTACCTCCCACAGAATCTTTAGCATCAAGAGAGTATTCCCATGTCTTGAAAAGCATGTTAAGGTTTTGCCTCCTCGAACTGCGTCATGGTTCCACTTGGGCATGGTTCCATTCCATGTAACTTCGTTCTCAGCCTCTCCATTTTGTTGGCTCTCTCTCTTTGTTTTTCTCTACCCCGTGCGATTGGAAACGAAGGTTTATGTATTAGTTTCTAAGCGAAGCTATAAAAGTTGAGCCCCGTGGCCCAATGGTGGCAGAGATCTCTAGCCCGGCAGAGATTGGGGTTTGAATCTTGTGCTCCTAAAATTTATAAATTGATTTTATATTTCAGCAAATAATTGTTTTGAATGCATTTAACTTTGGAGCGTGGTCAACATTGGTGCACGGTCATTAACATATGGTGGATGAACCATATAAATTATATATGCTCTACCCATATAAGTTTTGTCTATATTTGTAATATGGAATAAACCATAACCATATTAATCACCATAAAACATTCATTGGGTTTTGTTAGATTTTGTTTAAATCAAATATGGTTTTATAACAAATTTCAATATTTGAATTTTTTTATAACAAAATTGTATTTGTATTTAATATAAACCATATTTGTTATATAGTTATTCAAATATGGTTATTAATTTTTGTTTTTATATGGAATTTTTAATATTGTGTTTCTTTTTTTGTCTTTTGTGGCAGGCTTGAAGTAAATGGTATCATGCCACATGTTGACAGTTTAGTGGCTATTTGGTCACCACATAAACTTAATGGGTCCCGCATGCTGATTGGGATGTCGTTTGGCATGTTGTGGGCCCCACTTTTTCCTTGTCTCATCAAAATTTAAAGAACTATATCTCTCTCATACGAACTCAGATTTGAGTGTTGTTCACACCATCGGAATTTGGTGGACAAGCACTTCAATCTGGTGCTAGTTTGAGAGAAATCTGATGTCTTTTGATTTTGACCATTTCTAAGCCCTCTTGGACTTATACATGTTTCTAGAGCCACCTAGATCAATCCTCCCCACTGAATAGCGTTTGGTCCTCCAAAAGCATGAAAGTAATCTGCAAATTCTTTGTACTTTGTCTACACTAAAAATGTCCTGAAAGGTCACCCTTCCTTCTCCTTCACCTTTGTCCTTCAGAGCCATAAGCGATGAGCCGACACCTACACCCTCTGCAAACTTGTAGTACATTATTTTTCAAATTACATGCTTGATTTACAAGACCAACTAATGACCCAAGCATCCCATACTTTCCATGAGTTTATAGCACATACTCAGTGGTCAAGCTTTACATCAAAATGGAAACAATACCCCAGCCATCAAACACACAATGCCAAGACATCATTGTTTCTTAAGAAGTGATGGAAAACTCATCATCACATTTACATTTTAAATTGCAACAAATGATTTACAAAAACACGACAATAACAAGCTAACATATATAGAAACCATTTTTCACTTATCAATGTGAATGAGTCATCCCCCTCTGGTGGCTTTTCTTGTCGAATGACTTTCTCAACTGGTTCATGCACCGATGATTTATCTTTAAGGTGTTGCTCTGGATGGAGCCTCCAACACATGGTTCTTTGATGGCTACCTTTAGCGTAATGACTACAATAAGTCTTCTTCCTCTAAATCTACTTAAACTACTTCTTTCTCTGCTATGGAGATGGTCTTTCAGGACTCATCCTATTTCATGTTGCCATTCTCTTCCAACACTCAGAAAACACATGGTTATGTTAACCACACAAAAGACATGTTTTTGGATGCCATGTTTTACGTTCATCATTAACAACACTATTGTAGACAAAATGACCTATAGAATAAGGAGACTTGTTACACCTCTCTCGGTTGTCTCTGGTGAAATTATGGTCATGAGATATAACCTTAGCCTTTTCTATGCAATGTGCACTATCATGGGATGATGGTGATCAGTTCCTTTCATTCTCTTTCCTTGACACTTTCAACAATATCATGGTGGCATATGACACCTTTGAGCTCTCTCCTTCTATGTATCCCAGTGTTGCGAATCAAGGTCTCTACACAACCTCCAATGGTTGAGTAATGCCTTTGCCATTAATGCCAAGTCCTCCTCCATTGTACCCCATATTGGTAAGGAGACTCATGCCAGTTCCTGGAATCAATACCTCTACATTTCCAATATAAATAGTGTCATGTCAATATGATGCTGAATAAAAATCGTAATTGTTTAACTGAATTGTGGATTTGGAAATAGGTGATGAGGGATTCATTAAGCCTTTGTTGCACTTGAACTCCTCCAATACCTATGTCATGTATTGTAGCTAAAGTTGTAGCCTTTGTTTCTCCTCTTTCTCTTCTTATAGAAGCATCTTCAATTTAGTGTTATCTACTTGAAGACTCTGGTTGTTGTGATTTAGTTCTTCCAGGGCGTCTTCCGTGGCTCACAACTGAAGCTACAACTGATGCTTTTCATATGTCTCTTCTTGTATAGCATCATACATTATGTCCATCTCTTTGGACACTCTAATCATGGCCTCATACATCTCTCTATCATCCTCCATTGTTCCATATTCCATTGCACACACTCGCAATTCACATCCATGTGTAGACTGCTCTGATACTAGACTTGATAAGAGTTGACTCAACTTCCAGATTTAACCAAGATCTTTTGCTTCCATGATGTAGTTATAATTGCATTTTATAATAACATAAATGAACATATATGCATTCTTAAGAAAGTGGAAACATAATGACGATTAACAAATCATAAACAAAAGACATTGATAATGAAGTATGTCCAGTGTGGACTACATCTTCGGGCCTGATGTCAAGATGGTGTTGGCTGCTTCATTTAGTGCTGGAAATGGTGAAGATGTACATGGACTATGTTTTTTGTCATACAAGTACATGTTCCCTCCACATTATTGGCAAAATCTATCCATGAGATGTTTCGCTATAGGAACTATCACTTAGAATAGACCTCCTATCAACATGACATAATCTTACACATAGTGACAATCAGTATCCTGCGATCATGGAATCAAAGGGATCTCAAGAAAAACACCCATGGTAACAATGAATATCCCGCCATCATGGCAACAAAGGGATCTCAATCAAAACATACATAACAATCCATTATTAATACATCTCACATTAAACAGACTCAAAGATTTTATATCATACATCAAACAAGAATTGAAAAAAAATAATACATCTCACAACAAATGATCAAAGAGGTACATGAAAACAACACTTCATATACCTCAACTCTGATTTTATTTCAAGAATAGAATACTTAACTGCTTGATCTAAATGCACCATCAAAATCGTAGCATCGAATGGCATAGAATCGATTGTCCATGCTTTGAAATCTGACACCGTCGCTCCAATATGGAAAATGGCCAAAAAAAGAAGGCTCAGTCGCAAAAAATAACTACACCATTGAATTTTTGTCATCGAGAGGTGTAAAATCAACTATCCATTTGTCAAATTCTAATGCCGAAAAAGCTGGGCCTGTAGGAATATTTTAGATTCCCTCATGATTATCCAAAGATTCCCTCCTCTAGGTTGACTGGAGATCTGCAACTCAAATCAGAAAATTTATCTCGCCATTGAGATCCTTGTGAAATTTTGAGAATAATGGGTATAAATTTGGTTGCATTTTGGATTTGAGAAATTTCAATCTCCAAGGAATTTGGAAGATTCCCTCAAGATTCTCAAAGATTCTCCTCCACTGGGAATCTACAAATCCACTACTCAAAAGATGAATTTGACCTTCCCATTGCATTCCCTACAAAAATATAAGAAAAATGACTCTAGACTTGATTATTCTTACACTGAGAAAAATTACCTCCCAAGAAATCTTCAGCATCAAGAGAATATTCCCCTTTTCAAAAAGCATGTCAAGGTTCTGCCTCCTGGAGCTGTGTCATGGTTCCACCTGTTTGTGGTTCTGCTACATGGAACTTTGTTCTTGGCCTCCCCATTCCATTGAATCTCTCTCTCCATTCTATTCTACCTCATGCAATTGGAAACAAAGGTTTATGTATTAGTTTGTTGGCAAAAATATCAAAGTTGAGTCTTGTAGCCCAATGTTGACAGAGATCACTAGCCCAATGGAGCTTGGGTTTGATTCTTGCACCTCCCAAAACTGGTA
Organism: Pinus taeda; assembly: GCA_000404065.3. Taxonomy (NCBI): domain Eukaryota; kingdom Viridiplantae; phylum Streptophyta; class Pinopsida; order Pinales; family Pinaceae; genus Pinus; species Pinus taeda. The sequence continues at coordinate 68,409 of APFE031184108.1, forward strand.
AATTGGTTTTATATTTTGACAAATAATTGTTTTAAATGCATTTAACTTTGGAACGTGGTCATTTGGTGTGTGGTCGTTAACATATGGTGGATAAACCATATCACTTATATATGCTCTACCCATATGTCTTTTGTTTGTATTTGTAATATGGAATAAACCATAACCATATTAATCACCATAAAAATGTTATTGGGTTTTATTTTATATTTCGACAAATAATTGTTTTAAATGCATTTAAGTTTGGAACATGGTCATCTTTGGTGCATGGTCGTTAACATATGGTGGATGAACCATATTAATTATATATGCTCTAATCATACGAATTTTGTTTGTATTTGTAATATGGAATAAACCATAACCATATTAATCACCATAAAAATGTCATTGGGTTTTGTTAGATTCTATTTAAATCAAACATGGTTTTATAACAAATTTCCATATTTTGATTTTTTTTATAACAAATTCTTGTTTGTATTTAATATAACCATAGTTGCTATATTGGTTATTAATATGGTATTAATTTTGTTTTATAGGGTTTTTTTTAATAATATATATATTAGTCCTTTTGTGTAAGGCTTGGAGTAAATTCTAGCATCTCATGTGTCAAAAGTTTAGTGGCTATTTGGTCACCAAATAAACTTAGTGGGTCCCGCATGTTGACTGGGATGCCATGTGGCATGGTGTGGGCCTCACTTTTTCCATATCTCATAAAACTTTAAAGAACTCTATTTCTCTCACATGAACTCGGATTCGAGTGTCATTCACATTGTCAGAATTAAGGCGACGAGCACTTCGATCTGGTGTTATTTTGAGAGAAATCTGACCACTTTGAATTTTGACCATTTTTTAGCCTTCTTGAACTTCTGCATGTGTTTGAAGCGACCTAGATCAGTGTCATATTGAATTGCCAGGTAAGGGTCAGGCTAGTTATGGCCCAAGTGCATACATTCGGAAGGGAGGTCGAGCATCAAGGGTTTGGCCTTTTATTAGTTTTTATTGTGTTGCAAAGTTTTGGATCAGGTCGACCTCTGATTATTCATAGGAGTGCGCCTATCCATGTGGACAAGAAGAGAAATTCAATTAACAAGGAATAGGGAAAAATTATTTTGATTTAATGGACAATTTGACGATTTTAAGGGTAGAAATAAGAAGCTACAGGGATGAGAATGAAAGGTTGGTCAAAGAACAAGAAAGAGAAGTTGAAGCTGATGTGGTAAGATTATAGAGACTCTTAGACTTTTAGAGGAAAAAGTGACATGAGTTGGAAGCTATCCATCGAGGAAGGAATAGTTTCATAGAACGAGAATAAAAGACTAACGAAGCAAATGAAAGTAAATCCACGAAAATGTATAGGTTGTCAAGTGAGGTCACTATAAGAGGGAAAACCACTAGAGACCTAGTGACAATCATAGATGCCATAATTATCATCATCATTACGAAAAGGAAAAAGGAAAGGAGTGCATACTAGAAGAATTTAAGAAATCCAAACCTCCTATATTTTATAGTGAAGCAAATAAAGTAGAAGATGTTGAAGCATGGCTTCCCTAGATGAAAAATTTCTTTAGGGTTCATGACTACTCTGAGAATATGAAGGAAAAGGTTTAGCGATTCATTAGTGGAATTCCTCAGTCCTTCAAATATAAAATTGAATTCAATTAGCCACAAACATTATAATATGCAATCTAAAAATTCGAGCATTGTTATGAGTAGTGAAAATGTACACTAGAATCCAAGGCTGAGTGGAAGGAAGGAAATGGTCTAAGATAAAAAGGAAAAGATAATAAGGAGTGGACGTAGCAATATATGAAAAAAAGGGAAGACTTGACTTTGGAAAATTAGAACCGACCCCATCATGAATTTAATTTTGAGAATAAAGGTCAAATTAACTAGTCCATGAGAGAAGAGATCAACAATTTTGGTAGTGGACCACATAAATGATGGACTTGCAGGGGAAATTACTCGAGGAAGGAATTCCCATATCATAAAAAATGAGGGATAAAATATGTAAAACACATGGGAGGCCAAAATAGTCCAAGAAGTAGCCCAAAACGTACTGAATATCTACATAGCATTGGGTCATAGACAGGCCGACTACCAAGCATCCATAATTGACATAGAAGGTAAGATTTGTGACTCAACTATCTCTATTTTAATTAATCCAATATCTAATTATAGCTAGGTCAGCCCATAAATTGTGGAGCAATGCTAAATGGCCAAGAAATCACATGAGGAATCATGGCAAGTCCAATTCATCACAAGAGCAAAGAAAAGAGTATATCATTCAGTGAGAGTGTTCCCATTAAAGCTGGATAGCATGACAACTATTACCAATTTGAACGTCTTACAACTAGGAGTGTACTATGAGTTTCTAGGAATGGACTAGTTATATATGCATCACACCAACATAGATTGCTTTGAGAAATACATTAAATTCTTAGATGAGTCTAGGGAGAGAAGAATATTACAGGGGAAATTAAAACCAACGTATGTGAGGTTAATGACAGTGATGCAATCCAAAAGAAGTCACAAGAAGGGGTGCATCTTATTTACTATCCCAATTAACAACACCATTGAAGCTAACAACAGTGCTAAAGATAATGACCAAGACATTCTAATGAAGCATCCCATTTTAAAGTAATTCCAATATGTATTTTTTGAAGATATCCCAGGGTTTCCTCCTCACAAAGAAGTGGTCATTTCCACTAAATTAATGCTAGGAGCAGTTCCAACATCTAAGGTTCCATATAGAATGAGAATTTTGGAGGTAATTGAGCTAAAGATACAACTTAAAAAGATGATGGATGAAGGCTACGTAAGGCCAAGTGTGTCTCCATAGGGAGCACTAATATTATTTTTGAAAAAGAAAGATGGCACACTCAGGCTGTGCATCGGTTACAAATATTTGAATAAAGTAAACGTTAAGAATAGATACCCCCTTTGCCACAAATTGAAGATCTATTTAATCAACTAAGGGGATTAATAGTCTTCTCCAAGATTTATTTAATATCTGGATACCATCAAGTGTGCATTAAAGATGGAGACATCCATAAGACAACATTTCGAAGTAGGTATGACATTATGACTTTGTGGTAGTACCATTTGGGCTTACAAATGCTCCTGCAAGTGCTTAGTGAAAAATGTGTTGTGCCCTTACCTGGATAAATTTGTACTGGTTTTTGTGGATAAAATATTGGTCTATTCAAAGACCAAACAAGATCATCAGGAACACTTAGCTACGATTCTACAATTATTAAGAAAACACAAACTTTATGAAAATCTTAGTAAATGTTACTTCTTCCAGTCACAGATCGATTACTTGTGAGACAATGTCTCAAAGGAGGGAGTAGTTGTTAACCCAGAGAAGATCAAGGCTATAATGGAGTGACCAATACCAAAGAATGTGGTTAACAATAAATCCTTTATGGTACTGGTAGGGTGACTATAGGAGATTCATCAAAAACATATCCTCCCAGATTGGTTATCCAATCATTGCGTTGCAAAATAAGGGGAAGAAGTTTGAATGGACAAGTAGATGTGTTGTAAGTTTTCATCAATTGAAGAAACTACTCACCAATGCACCAGTACTAAGAATAACCGACCAAGACAAATATTTTGTGGTTTGCATAGATGCTTGTAAACATGGACTTGATGGAGTCTTAATGCAGGAAGGCCAAGTAGTTTATATGAATCTCGAAAGTTAAACGAGCATGAGAAGAACTGTGTAACCCATGAATTAGAGTTTGTTTCCATCATCCATGCATTAAAGATGTGGAGGCACTACCTCCTTAGTAGAAGATTCACTCTAATGACTGATCATGGAGAGTTTAATTATTTATTTGATCAGCCAAAACTAAATGTGAGACAAACTAGATGGTTGGCCACAATCAGTGAGTTTGATTATGATATTAAGTATATTAAGGGCAAGGAGAATTGAGTGGTTGATGCACTCAGTAGAAGGGTGCAACTGGGCCATACATAATCCATAAGTTCTTATGGGACCATTCTCAAGGAAATGATTGAATTGGCTAGGCAACAAGATGAAAAATATAAAAAACTAAAAGAAAATCTACATACATAGCCCAAGCATAAAAAGGACAAGGAATATTACCTCTCAAAGGGTGAGATAATTCTATTCAAATTTGGTTAATGTCTAAAAATATTGTTGAATACATGGATGATTAAGCGCTCAAGTGAGTGACTACCATGAAAAAAATGAAACAACATTATCTTTCTTTAAGTTATCTTTTGTGATATTGTTATTATTAATATGATAAATTGTGTTACTAAATGAAGAGACATTAATGTCCTTGACATATTATTTCTTCTTAGTTCTAATGTGAAATGTCACATTTCCAATTTATTAGTTAATACGTATATAGAAAATATGGTTAAATAAACATTATCAAATATTGTAGAAAGATTAATAGAGACGTAATGCAATATTCAATCATTGGTATTTATGGAAACTATTCAAGTTATCTTATAATGAGGTTTTCTATTGTAAAGTGTGTAAGGATTCCATTGAACAGGGGAAATGTCACTATAATGCATGAAAATGAATTGGCAAGATTTAAATCCACAACTTTATCATATTCCAATTTCTAAAGAGTTCAATTTTACTTCAAAATAAAATGTGTTTATAGAAGAAAGGATCCAACACTTTACAAAATAGACAGTTTACTTTTATAACTCATTAGTAGATATGGCGCTTTCATCATATGTTGAGTGTAGATTTTCTTTTTCATATGATGAAACCTAGACCCATAAAGTTGATTTCTAGAATGGAAACAATTAATGATGAAATGTACATGAAAATATTTTGAATTATTATTATTCGATCAACAAAGAGTTATTAATGCATGTTTTAAAATTTCCATAATAAAACATATATGCCTCTTTTAAACAATAATTTCATATTATGATTAAGTCTTTTATTCGAAATAACAAATCCATAAAGGTGAATATTTTTAATGGAAAAAGAGGAAAGACCTATGATTATCTTTTCTATACCCAACATTTCAGACTTCAATGTGAGTCTATCTTTAGGGGATTGCAATACACAATGAATAGTTTTAATGCAAATATAGAGTGATTAATATATGATGAGTTAGATTTTTGTATTAATTTATTAGGGTTGGCTTATGATATGTAAACAAATTAATGGGGGTATTTTATTATTATTTTTTTTTTTTACTAATTAACAGTTTCTAATTTTTATTAATTATTAGTTTTTAATTTTCTTAATATATGTTTCTAGGTGTTACTTACTTTAAGGCCATCATCTCTATTTATGGTGTTTGATCTTTTTTAAATCTCTATATCGGCTTTCACTCTTCTTTTTAAATAATGATTTTCTCTTTCAATAAGTTTGGCATTCTCAATGTAGATATAATGAGAAGACGAGCAAGCATGTTCTGCTAGCATAGATTTTTATGTCTTGTTGGTTAATATGTCTTTCGCATGCTCTTTTTGTTTGATGTCGACCAATCTTCCTGATTCTTGTATGTATTTTTTCCACACAAACAGGGAATGATGTATAGACCTTTATGTTTCTTAGGGCGCAATTGGTCTTTGATAGAATATGTTATTTTTCTGATAGAGTTTCGGGGGATGAAGGAAACCATGATGTTATTTTTATTTTTATTTTCAATTTTATCAGTAAAGGAAGGATGACTTTTGGAAGATTAAAAAGAGTTTTTGATTGCTTTTTATTAAGGGCTTGGTGGTTATTTTTTTAATGATGTTTTCATTATATCCATTGCTTTCAAAGACTTTACATAGGTGCTCACGTTCATGATTTAAAATATCAGTTTAAGAAATTCTAGATGCTCTTGTAGCTAGGGTTTTGATGACACCATTTTTTTTATATGGTTATGAGATGAAGCATGTAGATATCTATTAGTGTCGATGATTTTCCTGAAGACTTGGTACCGTATTTTACCATTATTCTTCGTGAGAAGGATATCAAGGAATGGTAATTGGTTATCGTTTTAAAATTTAATTGTGCATTTGATGTGATTAGAGAGGCTATTCATGTGAGCAAGGAATTTGTCAAGTTTTTCTCTTCCATGCCACCATTTTGTGAATATTTCATCTGCATATCTTTTCCATTCTTCTGGAGTGTAAGGAAATGATATAAGCCCTCTTTTTTTGAAATGTTCTATATAAATGTTTGCTATTATTGGGGATAATGGTGATCCCATAGCTACACCATGTTTTTTCTCATAGATTTTTTCTTTAAAAGTGAAGTATGATGATTTAAGATATATCTTTAATAATTCCATAGTTTGATAGTCAGTAATGTTGCTAATAACTTAGATATCTTCATCCAAAGGGAGATCTTCGTCATTTATCTTTATATTTTTTATGCATTGAACAATGGATGCAAAGTCTTTAATATAAGAGATGGTGTTTCTAGATAATGGATGGAGTTTTTTGGCAAGGTAATGACAAAGAAGGTAGGTAGGTGCTCCTATGGTATTTACTATGTGCCTTAAAGGGATCCCAACTTTACGAATTTTAGGAGCACAATAGATTCTAGGGATAATTGAACCAAATGGTATAATTTTTCTGTTTGTTGAGGCATCCAAAGATTATTCTTTTATTTTGGAGGTGAATTCATGAACAATTTTCTTGGTTGGGTATTTTTCCACCATTCTATAACATCCACTGTTATTTAAATGATCATACATATTTGCATCATAATTATGTCTATTCATTATACAGTCGTATTTCCCTTATTTGCCTTTGTTTTGCTTCAGGGCTTTTAAAGAAATCATTTCTTCCTTAGATATATTTCTAGAAGGAGGTTTGGATGTTCTAAGAGTTCCAGCTACATCTTGTGTAATTTCTTCAGTTGTGAAAGAATCGATGTCTTTGATGGCTACTTCAACATTGCTAATAATTTCTTCAATCATTATTATGTTTGGTGTTATGGAAAAATTTAAGCCTTCATGGACGAGAGATTCTGATGCAATGTCCAAAGTGAGGTTAGAGAGATTTATGATAGTGGGAGGTCGATGATTGTATTCTGGAGCAACGGTTTTCATATGGTTGTGATCAAGAGGAATTTCTGAGTCGTTTCTTGAGGGTAGAGCATTTGTATAGAGTGATGCTTCATTATATGGATAATTTTTTGAGGGTTGAGTGGTTGTATAGTGTGTTGGCTCTCCAGAATGATTGTTGTGGGTGTTGTCTAGATTATTTCTCGGGGTTGAGCGCCTGTATGATGTGATGTCTCTCCAATACTATTGTTGTAGCTTTTTACCTTGTTAAATTCAAGAGTTACATTGGGTTTTGTGTTTATAGATCTGTTTCTAATGTTAGGTAAGTTAATTAATTAATTTTTTTTTTAATTAAGTTATGCTACATCCATTGATCTGCTTTTATGAAGGTTAACTCATTTAGAGATTTCCATAGATTGAATCAAAGAGTAGATACCAGTTTGAGGTGAAATTTTAACAGAGATTGTGAAGTTTTTATTAAACTGAATCTTGTAATTTTTATTTCCTATTTTATTAGGGTTTCACTGAGCTTATTGAAGTTGGGTTTGTTGCTACCAATATTGAGAGGATGGTTTATTTTTGTGAACCTAGGAATTATATTTTTATCTCTCTAATTTTAAAAAAAGTCATTGATTTTATACACTTTCTTTTTACCTCATTGTTTTTGAATCCCTCTTCTTAGTTGTAGAAATAAGTCACTAATGATTGATGTAGGAGCATATTTAACCTAATTCAATCTACATGGACCAATTTTAATAAATATAGAGGATGACATTAGAATGTTTTTATAGTGTCACGACTCCATCGTGTTCGTATACCATTGCAACTCCATAATTTCTATTATAGTGGTATAACTCCACCATTTTTGTTACAATGTTGTGAATCTACCATTGTCGCTATAGTGTTGCAACTCCACCAATGTTGTTACAGTGTTGTGACTCTACCATTGATTTTATAGTGTTGTGAATCCATCATTGTGGTTACAATGCTATGAATTTTCCATTGTTATTGCAATGTTAGGACTCTGCCTTATTGTTATAATGCTATGCGATAAAATGCATCTCATACGAAAAAATGCAAGTATGGCATATGATTCCCTATAGATAAAACGACTTTAATTGGTCACTCATTAACCACTTCCACCCCCAACACCATCATTTTCATCCTCGAAGTTTATCTTTCTCCTCTTACTAGAAAATGTAGCTCAAGTTTTTTACTTTTTTCGGTGAGATTCATCTCTTTGGGGATTGCACAAAGAAACATCATTCTCAACTCATTTTTTCCACAATGAATTATCATAGTTATAGACTACTGCTTTATAATTCAAGCCAATAAAACTCATTGTAGTTGATACAATCTAGCAAGGGTATTTCCCTCCTTCCCAACCCAAACCTCTTTGCTATACCACCCTACAACAATTACAAGAGTCAAACGATGGAATTTAAGGGAAAATTTCCTAAAATCAATTCCATTCAACATACTTAAAAAGTTCATCAATGCTTATTCTCATTGTGAACGTCTCAAGTAATGATGCAAATTCACTACTCAATGGAGCATAATCTACTCAAAGGAAACATCTATTGTTTCATCCAATTGAATTCCATCATGGTATGATGGCGAGGCGGGTGGATGGGTGCTATGTGGAGAAGTCACCAAGGACGAAATAATTGTAGTGACAAAGAGGGGTACTATTGGATGGTTTATAGTTGCAATCTTATGGGTGAATGGAATGGAAAAGGTGGTGGAGGTAATATGGATCCCAGAATGTATAAAAATATGACAATATTAAGGTACAAATTATGGGAGAATATATATAGATGTGTGTGTGTGTGTGTGTGTATAATAGGGCATAAATAGTGATGTACAAATATGGGAGAATCAGGGCTTGTCGAGTCTTAATACCAAGGAACATGTGTGTCTTGCAAGGAATGTGCATATATTCCTATGGGCGCACATTCTTGATGGCCCCATTGCCACTTTAGGGCCGTCATTACCATGTGAGGGACCTTCCTTTAATACCATATTTCTGCCTATTGAATTTCGTAGCTAATTAGTTTTACAATTGTCATATTGTCCAAAAAAAATATTTTACTTGTAGTAAAAGATCTACAAAATTATAACACAAACCAAACACTATTTCCAAATATTAAAAATGGTATAATATATAAAAAAATTAATAACTTATATAATTTCCTTATTTACATAACTATTACACATAAATATATAATATATAATTAATACTAATTATTTAGTTTAACAAAATTATATTACAATTTAGTTTAATCATTAAACATCTAAATACCAAATAATAAGTTTAAAACAAGATAATATGTTTTCTGTTCCTTAACCTTTTTTTTTTTATTTGTATCAAAATAAAAAATAATCCTATTGTTTTTCAACTAATATCAATATTAAGAATATCAACCACACCAATATTAATTCTTAATCCTTTTACCTTCTTTGTTATATGTTAATGAAAATGTTAACCATATCTATCACATTTCTTCACCATATCACTATCCATCCTTAATTCCTTTCAACTTAATATCATTGTTAAAAATACTAGCCATGTCACTCTGATTAAAATGTAAATTAATCCGTCTAAATTCTAAAATCATTATCAATTTTTTTTTGAATACTCACTTTTAATTTATATAATATGCACATGTAAAACTATATCGATAATCATTCTTAATTCTTAATTGTTTACCTTTCAACTATCTACCGCTGCCCCCACACACGAGAATGCTAATTTCAACTTAAATCATAGCTATGTTTTTAAAAACTTAAAAACCTAATAATCTCGGCAATTCTTTAATATAAACTAATAATGATGGATGAAAATGAACCTTCTTAATATTTATTAATATATAAAAATAAAAATAAAAAAATATTTATTAATATATAAAAATAAAATAAAAAATTGCAATACTGCATTCAAATTAATAGAATCCATATTATACATATAATACTATTATAGAATTATATTTTCACAATTTATACATCCACATAAGTTACCATACATGTGGATAATCCACCTACCTTAATTTATCCAGATTAATTTGCCATATATATGTACATAATCCATATATTTAATGACAAACATTTGATATTTCTAATCAATTTAAAAGAAGGTCTTGCATGTTTTTTTTTTCCATTAAATTTTAAATTAAATTAAATTAAATTTCTTATATAATTACTTAAATTCATTTATATCCATCACATTTCTAAAAATAATATTTTGAATACAGTGATATCTAACACATACAGCATGATATGCCAAATATAAAGAATATTTGGAGAATACGTTTAACATAACACATTATAAAACTCAGTGTTTACGTGTGAATTTTGCTGATATTTTTCGAATTGCGTCGAGTGATGTTACCGTTAAAGAGGTCCTTTCCCAGAAGAAAATGTTTCGTGAGCGTGAACAGGAAGGGATGGATAAACATGAACCCCATAATCCCTCCTTACAGTAATCTAATGGAATCCCAGTAAAGTCAGTCAGTATTTGCCGAAAATATCAAAATAAAACCTTGGAAATTCCACCAACAAAAATGTCATGAAATTGTAGAATTATAGTGATCGAAAAACACGACGATCGTCCCGGCGCAAACAGACAAACTGTTGAGCAGCAGTGAGACGAATAGTCAATAGACAAAGTTGACTGGACAAAGCTAATTCATAGACTCTGGTTTCTTTGTCTCTTTGTTTACTCGTGTGGTATGTGTTAGAGGCAAAGGTGTGCAGCAATCAAAAGAATTATACACAGCAAATAAAATCATGTATAGGAGACAACAGATTAACGTGGTTCACCTAACCAATGTGGGCTACGTCTACCAAACATAGGGATCGGCAATCTTTATTATCAAATAGGAGATTACAAAATAATCAATTCCCTCACAAACTCTCACTATCAAACAATCTGTATGGTTCCCTCTTTTATAGCTAAGAGAATATAACTGCCTCATAAACCCTCTTACATCAAATATAGGATGCATTAACTCTCTCCCAACAAAATAGAGCTAATCTAGCAACAAATTCCTATTGTTGTCACACACTGAGATTTTTGCTTATTTTTATGAAACAGAAAATCTGAACAATCTCCACCTTGACAACAATTAGACTGATACCCTGTTTGTTTATTATTTTATCTTTTCTGCAAGCCAAGAGAAGCCAAACACCAGCGTAGCTTCTCTAACAAAACTGATTTCATGAACATGTCTGCACAATTCTCCTTTGTATGCACCTTTTCAAGAAAGACTCCCCTTTCAGTGATAGCCTGTCTTACAAAATGGTACTTGATCGGTATATGCTTTGATTTACTACGATAGGCCGGATTCTTAGCCAAATGTATTGCATTTTGAGTGTCACAAAATAACTTGATGTTGTCCTGCAACCTACCAAATTCATCAAACAAACCTTTCAACCAAATCGCTTCTTTGAAAGCATGAGAAGCAGCAATGTATTCTGCTTCAGTAGTGGATAAAGCAACAATGTTTTGTAGCTTTGACATCAAGCTGATAGCTCCATCTGCAAGAGTAAAGACATACCCTGATGTTGACCTTTTCTTATCCAAAACACCTGCAAAATCGGAATCAACATATCCACTAACAAATTCACTACTCTTATTGTAAGTGATACAATAATTGCTTGTGCCTCTTAGATACCGAAGCACCCATTTCACTGCTGACCAGTGTTCTTTACTCGGATTTGCCATATACCTGCTGAAAACTCCAACTGCATGTGAAATATCTGGTCGAGTACAAACCATCGCATACATTAGACACCCTACTACATTGGCATATGGAATTCGAGACATATAATCCTTTTCTTCATTTGTATTAGGACATAAACTCGAAGAAAGCTTGAAATGGGAAGTGAAAGGGACTGACACAGGCTTCACATTATTCATACCAAATCTCAAAAGTATTTTTTCAATATACTTCTGTTGTGATAGCCATAGCTTACCATTGCTCCTGTTTCTGAAAATCTCCATGCCCAAAATCTGTCTTGCTGCTCTTAGATCTTTCATATCAAATGTCCTTGCCATCTGAGCCTTCAACCTATTGATTTCTTCTATGCTTTTACTTGCTAAAAGCATATCGTCAACATACAATACTAAGATAATGAATATGCCATTATTTAATTGCTTAAAATAAACACAATGATCATATTCACTTCTAACATATTTCTGACTCAACATGAAAGAATCAAACGTCTTATACCACTGCCGAGCCGACTGTTTCAGGCCAATGATGACTTCTTAAGCCTGCAGACAAATTTCTCATTGCAATGCTGAACAAACCCTTCCGGTTGTTCCATATAAATTTCCTCATCTAAGTCTCCATGTAGAAATGCAGTCTTAACATCTAATCGCTGCAACTCTAAATCAAGCAAAGCCACTAATGCTAACACAATTCTAATTGAAACTATTTTAACAACTGGTTAAAAAATCTCATGAAAGTCAATGCTGGCTTTCTGAGAAAACCCTTTTGCAACCAACCTTGCTTTGTACCTGTCTTTCATATCATTCACACCCAGTTTCAGCTTGAAAACCCATTTACACCCCACAGTTTTCCTGTCTTTCGGAAGTTCAACTAGATCCCATGTTCCATTCTTACCTAAGGCCATCATTTCATCCTTCACGGTTGCTCTCCACTTGTCACTTTTCGAACCTTCTATTGCTTCCTGATAGCACAGAGGTTCATCGTCATTAGCAATAAATGCAACTGAAGTAACATAATCATCATACCTTCTCAGTGGCCGTTTGATTCTTGTCGACCTCCTTAAGGATGTTTCTGGCACTTCCTCGATTGGCTAACTACCATCTGTAGGAACTTCTTGATGATCAGTATCTAAGACCTGTTCATGATATATACCTGAACCCTTTTCATATTCTGATTCTGAAACCTGTTCATGACTAGTATCTGAAATATGGCCATCATGACAATCATTAGAAATGTTATCCAACTAAATGTGCTGAAAGTCAGATACATCATCTTGTTTCAATCTACTATCTACATCTAACTGTACAAGAGAGGATTCATTAAACTTTACATCTTTGTTGATGATGATTTTGCGGGTAGTAGGATCCCACAATCTATATCCCTTTGTTCCAACACCATACCCAACAAAGATATACCTTTGAGACTTTGGATCTAATTTAGTTCGCTGATGTTTAGGCACTAGAGCGTATGCATCACAACCAAATGCTCTGAGTTTAGAATAGTCACAAGGGTGTCCTTTCCATACCTCTTGAGTAATCTTGCAACCTATCGTCGTCGATGGAGATCGGTTTATCACATACTAGGCTGTTGCCACTGCTTCTGTCCACAACTCCTTTTGCAACCTGGCGTTACTCAACATACTCCTTGCTCTCTCTAGAAGAGTACTATTCATGCATTCAGCAACTCCATTTTGCTGAGGAGTATAAATCGTGGTCTTATGTCTCTCGATCCCTGCATCCTTGCAATAGTTGTCAAACTCTTTGGAAGTAAACTCACCACCATTGTCAGTTCTTAAACATTTTATTGTTCTACCAGTGATGTTTTCCACCAATGCTCTAAACTGTTTGAAAACTGAAAAAACATCAGACTTCCTTTTCAACATGTAGACCCACACTTTCCTATAAAAGTCATCAATAAACGATACAAAATATGACGAACCACCATATGAGGTTGTAGGGGCTGGACTCCAGACATCTGAATGGATATAATCAAGTATTCCTTTACTAGTATGTTTGCCTATTTTAAACTTTTGTTTACTTTGTTTTCCAAACAGACAATGCTTACAGAAATATAACTTTCTAGATGTTAGATTTGAAAGTAACTTGCGATCAGCCAAAATTTTCAACCCTCTTTCACTCATATGCCCCAATCTTTGATGCCATAAGTGAATGGAACTAATGTCATGTTCAGACACCATAGACACAAAATCTGACCTTGTACTTCCTTCTAACTGAAATAGATTTCCTACCTTCTTGGCTTTCATAATTAGTAAAATACCTTTGTTTTTCATTACTCCACCTTGAATTACAGTTTTATATCCATTTGAATCAAGTTCTCCTAATGAAATCAAATTTTTTCTTAAATCTAGTACATGCTTCAGATCAGTTAACATTTTAGTTGTCCCATCAAACATTTGCAATTGTATACTCCCAATCCCCACAATATTACATGTTACATCATTACCCATGTACACAACTCCATCATTAATTGATTTATATGTCTTAAACCATATCTTATGGATACACATGTGGTTTGATGCACCCGAATCTAACAACCGATTATGATTTGACACAATAATTGACAATACTTCATCACTCATACCTGAACCAGATGTCGAACCTGTATCTATCATATTTGCCTCCTTCTTCTCTGATGAAGAATCTGCTTTAGAAGTTTGTTGTTGTCGCTTCCAGCAGTCCTTCCTTAAATGCCCTGATTTGCCACAAAACCAACACTTTAGCTTACTCTTATTCCCTTTCGACTTTGAACGTCAGTCGCTCGGCCTACTGGAGCGTCTTTCTTTCGAATGACCTCTAACCATCATAGCTTTTGATGTAGAGGTTTCTGAATGCGACCTTCTCCTTGTTTCTTCCGATAATAAAGATGCAACTACATCATCAAACTCAATAGTTTCTGATGAACTAAGACTTATAGAAGTAACAAAATGATCCCATGACTCGGGCAACGAGCACAATAAAGTAATAGCTTTATCCTCAGATTAAATTTTTACTTTACTTTGTAATTGCACCAAAAGAGTATTAAAAGCATTCAAATGATCAGCAATTGATGTACCTTCGTTCATTCGCAAACTGTACAACTGTCACTTCAGGAGAATCCTCTTGGTTAACGATTTGGTCATGTAAAGTTTCTCCAGTTTCGTCCACAAACCAGCAGCTGTTGTCTCCGATACGATATTAAACATGACATCATCCACCAGACACACTCGAATAGCACTTATTGCTCTTTCATCCATCTCGGCCCACTCATTATCTGTGATGTTGTAAGGTTGTTTGGATTTTCCCAACAACGCCTTTGCCACACCATGTTGGACAAGCAAATCGTACATCTTCACCTTCGAGATCTCGAAATTATTTTTGCCATTAAACTTCTCGATTTCAAACCGGGCACTCTGAGTTTTCGCCATTTTGTATCAACCAAAAAACACAATATCTCCAAAACCAACTATTAAATACCAGAAATTAAAAAACAGTGTATATCTTAATTTTAAGCAACACTCCAAAATTCGTGCTCCAACTAAACAATTTCCAGATTTATCTCTGATCTTTAAATAATAGAAGTTAATCTCAAAAGAAATGCCTATGCCGTATAGTACACTGGCTTTGCTTTCAAAAAAAAAAAAAAATTCATTTGTTGTGCAAATTCCGCGCCAATGCCAAAATAAAAAACTCAGATTTTCTTAGAGCACCACAAAACTAAACCTCAATCAAAATAATGCCAGTGCTTATGCCTAATATCACATTTACCAAAAAACACATCATGTTACTTTCAATCGATGATAATCATACTGATTTAGAAGGATATGGTAGATCCAATGGATTATATGGGCCAACCAGGCGGCAATACCCTGTCGTCTCTTATCATAAAACCAACCCAAAAAGTATCACAAACCAACACGAGACCACGTATACTGCGACTTACTTTGGGAGTGGACTTATATATTTTTTGTTGTTTTTCTTTTCCGTAAACAAAACCATGTTGTACCCAATTCTAACACAATTTTAATTAAAACACAGGGATTACAGACTATTTGTATCCATATGGCTGCGAATTGGAATGTTCCGGCCTAGATGTGGGGGCAAATTTTATGATGTGGAACCTTTGCTCAACTCTTGTCATCTCACAATGCAAATAGCAATCTCCATTTTCATATGCTCATATCTGACGTGCAATGCCTTCAACGCTGTCACGTATGTCCTCCCATGCAGCAATCCTCTCCAGCAGCGATCCGCTCCACACATGAGCGCAGCAAGCACAGTTGGTCCACGCAGCACCAGCAGCAGTGGCCATACGCAGCCCCACAGCCACGCCCAAAAGAAAAATGGTTTACGCCCAATGCACTAGCAGCAGTGTGCACCACCAACGCACCAAAATCTACGCTTCATGCAGCTTCTTCAGGCTCACACGACGCCTCCAATATGCTCTGATACCATTTGTTAGAGGCAAAGGTGTGCAACAATCAAACGAATTATACACAGCAAATAAAATCATGCACAGGAGACAACAGATTAACGTGGTTCACCCAACCAATCTCGGCTACGTCCACCAAACATAGGCATTGGCAATGTTTATTATCAAACAGGAGATTACAAAATAATCAATTTCCTCACAAACTATCACTATCAAACAATCCGTATGGATACCTGTTTTATAGCTAAGAGAATCTAACTGCCTCATAAATCCTCTTACTTCAAATATAGGATGCATTAACTCTCTCCCTATTTTTATGAAACAGAAAATCTCAACAGTCTGAGTCACATATTGTTGTATTTATTGACATTAATGGAAAATGGAAAGAAAATATTTATCACTAACTTTATGAAAGCAATAATGGAGTTAAGCAATGGTGTTTTTTATTTGCTACCTCTTTTGGCATTTACATTGATAAGCTAGAAGACTGTTTGGAAGTTGCAGGACATGATGGCCCCATGATCATTAGTATAGCTGATGATAACATTCTTCTAGCCAGAAGCCATTACAATCTCGACAAGAAGCTTAGAATTCTCCAAGATTATTGCTCCAAGATGAGTATGATGGTTAAAACCAATGGGACTAAGGTCATGATAATTAAATCCAAAAGGATTACCTATGATAATAACTATTTGGAGAAAGTTTCTTCGTACAAGCATCTAGCAATCAACAATCATAATCAACTCAACTTGAATTATAGCATTGAGAAAGGAATTATTTGGGGGTTGAAAAGCTTATTATGGGCTTGAAAACAATTGTAAGTCGATAGATCTTTGGGTATGGAGTAAAAATTAAAAGTCCTCTTTGAGACTCTCGTCACCCTTGTTCTTTTATATGGAGATGAGGTTTGGTGTTGTAGTATATCTAGAGATTCGTGGAGGAAGATTGAGTTAAGCCTGAAGAAATTTCTAACATACAACCTCAAGATTAAAGGAAATACTCCCTACCCTATCCTCTTAATTGAAGCTATCATTTCCTCCATTGAAAGCATGACTATGATTAGGTATCTCATGTATAAGAATAAACTATACAATATTAAATCCAAGAGTTTTCCCAAAATTTCTTCTAACACTAGCCAAAATCCCCACCTTTGACTCAAGCAAGGTTGACATAAGGATGTGCAAAATTGGTTAGACCATTGCCTATTAAAGGAGAAGATAATCTTGGAGAAAAAAGTATTATTAAAAGTATTATTACATCCAAATGTAAAGAAAAGTTGTGGAATGATAAGTAGTTGGGAAAGAGGACGGTAAGATATTGTAAGAAGGCAATCAACCCCAATATTAATAATCAAAATTATCCTTTTGATTTGACTAGTGCTAAGAAGAAAATGAATATTACAAAGATAAGAACTAATTCCCATGAACTTCAAAGTGAAATTAGGGATTGCTCAATTCCCAAAACACTTGGGACGAAATAGTCTGTCATCTTTGCGATACTAAGAATATTGAATATGTCAGAAATCTCACTTAGATTTCCTTGCTCTTACTCACATGCATTCTAATTTTAAAAATATTTGCCATACTACAAACCTTCATGACTTGTTAAGTAATCAAAACTATGAAAATCTAGGTACACTTATTTCCCTTCTTTTCGATCATAGAAATAAAATATTAAAGAATATCAATTAATCTATTACTTTCTTAAGGCCCTATTGACAATATTGGTCTTAGTGGATGTTAATCATCATCGTCATCATTTTGTTTAATTATTTGATTTTTTTAAATATTTTAAATGGTTTTTTTCTTAAATTTAAATTTAATAATAAATATTATATATATTTTAATATTACATAGTACATAATAGTATTTCATTGAAGGACACTATAAAGGAGATGTTGTCAAGTAAGATTACATTAAAAAAAATTAAAGATATATGTCAGTTAATTCACGAAGAATAGAAAATAATATTGAATATGTCTACTCAATTAAATTTTTTGAAGAAAAGCACATATATATAATAATCTTAAATTTTTTAGCAAAGAAACATATATACAATAATATTATAGATCACAAAAGGAAATTAAGCTTGAACACAATTCAATAAAACAAAAAGAACATAACTTTTATTTAGTGAAGGAGTATTAGTGTTGAAAAATTCAATTAAAGTTTTTTCATTCTTCAAAAAAATCTTAAACCATAGAGTTTGTAAATAAGAGTAATGAACTAAGACTCTTTCTATATAAATTTTGTCTCCCTTAACATTGGGACAACAAACTCACCCAACTATAAAAATTACTAACACCCCATTTCTCATTCCAGTTTTGTTTTACATCCCTCATCGAGCATTACACATAAAATATTATATTAGGTTTTGTTTGTAATGTTAAAAATCATATAAAATTAATTGCCAAAACATGATACTGATTAAACATGGTGAATTTTTATTAGGTGTAAAATGTTGTCTAAAATTGGAATATTTACCGAACTAAAATGTTGCAATGTAAATGTTATCAAAGTACAAAAATAATTAGTCATAGTTAAAAATGTTTTGATGTGACTTAATTTTTCTCAATCTAAAAAAAATAATAAGTATTTGTGGTATATAAGCCATCATAGATCCATCTTAACTCTCGATTTGCCAAGCTCCTAGAAGGATCAGATATCTTAAGATGTAAACCTCTTTTTTAGCGTAAAACTCGAGGAAAGGATTGCACCTCAAAAGATTCAATCTCTCCCAGCCCTTGGTAGATTTTGAGTTAAGATGGATCTTTCTTGGTCTATCTTTTGAATTGTTATCTTCTAAGCCATCATGCTCAATCAATAAAATATTTCAAGTTATAATTTTGTAGAACTTAAACACACATAGAATTTGTTTGTTTTGGAACACCAAGGGGATTCTAACTGAAGCACAATCACAAACACAAATAAAATTAAAAAAGTATCCACGCATTAGATTAAATTCAGCTTCAGGTACGAGTTGTTTTGAAAAATCATAATTAAGGAAATTAAAAATTAAAAGTCTAAACTGGACTCCCTCGATAGTGCCATCTAAATCCACACTCATCAGAGTTATTGTTGGTGTTCTAAGTTTATTTGTTTTACAGTTTCCTCAATTTTGAATGCATGTATTTGTCTCCATTTATAATTATGGGCTAAGAATTGATTGGACTCTTCAATTCTTATTTGATTCTTATTGGTTAAACTTACAGAAGTATCCATGCATTTTACAATTTATTAGTATCAAAGCATTTAAGGTTACATGGGATATTAGAGAAAGAATTTGGAGTGGATTTATTGATTTATGGAGTACCATGTAGGTTCAATAGTTTCTTTGTGGGCTACACAAAATTTTGTGAATATAGTTTCAAGCAATGAAGTTACTTCAATAAGCTTCTTCGACCATTTACCAAAACAAAGTTTCTCAACTATGAGCGAATTTGGTCATCAAAAACCATTAAACAATTCTTACATAAACAAAAAAATATTAGAATTAACCATGCACAATAGAAATAACAAGAGGAATAATTGTGATGCAGCATAGTCCCTACCTCTACCACTAATTAAATGATCAAGGGAGTGTTTTTTTTGTTTATTTTCATTTTTCATTTGCAATACCTATTCTTTCATTTCTCCAAATAGCTAGTCATTTTCTCATATATAATTTATTAAATCCTTATTAAAGATTGTTTTTTACATTTTCATTTTCTCATTATTGTCACCTTCACACAACTTATTTTGCACAATTAGTAACCATTTTTTGATTGATAATTATTATCTGTTTAGCAAAATTAAATGAAAATGAAGCTATTTATTGCTAAAGGATAAAAATACAGCATATGTCTTTGTTTGCGCAATGAGCGGTACAAAAGAGTTCAACAACTAAGAAACTGGAAAATGTGAATTGGAAATTGGAAAAGTTGAATCGTTAATGTGGGATTCACATTTCATTTTTATTATTCCACACTTGTTATATGTCATTATTACCATTTCTACAAATTCATAACGAAAATGACCTTGCGACATCTTATTTCATCTTCACACAACTAGTCATTTTGTCATTTAAGATATCAAGATTCCATTGTATGCATTTCCACATTCAACCAACTAAATTAAAATCAATATCAAAATGCATTAAAATTATAAGGATGGTTTGCATTTTCCTTATTGCGCACAAATTATGCACATCCATTTGTTCTCTACATAACCAACCATCTCCACATAGCTCCTTCCATAGATAATAATTGAAAAGTCTATTGTGCAAAAGAGGCTTTCAATATTTCATTGTACAGTTGTCCTTGCCTCTGTTATGCTCTTATACCAATAGGTGTCATATTTCATGATTGACTTGATGATCTCTATAATGTGTTCATACCTTTTCTTGTTGCAAAGGTTTTCCATATTTTCAAAAATTTAGAAAATTTAAAAAAATTAAAGAGGGTATACCCTAAGAGAAAAATCAAAGGGTAAAAAGAATAAAAATGGTCAAAAAATGAGAAGAAATGAACCCTAATAAAAAATACCAGGAAAGTGTGCAAGTCTGAATGCCACTACTTTTTCATTTTCTGTAATAAACAATTGTGTGCAACTTGTCATTTATGCCACAATTCATGAATAGTCAAACTTTTTAAGCTTGGCTAGTTCATATTTGAATTTCATGTTCTAGATATAGAGAACAAAATCTGACCAAACAATGTAATCTTAGCAGATAAGTAGATAGGTAGAGTGAATAAAAAGGAGCTCAACAGTTTAATTTGAGCCCTTAGATGTAATAAGTGCAGACTTAGGTAGGCTTGCCATCTAAAAGAAAAGGAGGATTTGATAAGCGTTTGCGAGTCTAAGTGCACCCAAATAAAGAAGGAAAAAATGTCAGGCTAAAGTAGGTAGGGTAGGTAGATGGTGTTGTAGAATTACTTGTGAAGGATAATGTCTCTAAATGTGTTAATTTTTACTTTTATCACAAGTGCAAGGCAAACATCACACTTGATGAAGTTCAAGCAAGACAAGGTCAAATAACTCACTTCCATACACATTTTTCCCTAAAGATTTCATTAATTCCCCCTAAAGTATTAAGGTCTTTGAAAATTAAAGGGGCTCAGAGCATTTCTCTGACTTCTGGAGGGACCAGACACTCGGCCCAATAATTCAAAAAGCCTAAGTACTTAGAATCATCCATAAACCATTCATTTCATTTCATAAAGTCTTTTCCTAACTAAAATCCTATCTTACTTAGGAACAATGCACAATATCACCTAAAAAACCCCTTTCTTCATCTTAAACCTAAGTTTAAATGCATAGCCAAATGGTTTTAACTTAGCGCTTTAATTTCATCATGATATTAATTCCTAACTACTATTATATAAATCCTACACAATTGTACCATTTCCCGTATTATTTAATTATATATAAATCCCCAAATTATTATATACCCCACCCCGGTTAATTATAACCATAAACATTGTTAAAAAGGGATTAACAGATTTATCTGAAATTCATTAATAGCCAAATCTCCCCGCTGCGCAAAATGGGATTAATTAACCCCCAAGGTTAACTAAGAACCTCCACACCATTCACAATCACCCCGATATAATTTATTAACTTGTTAATTGTAGCAGGCCCACCGTAGTTAAAGTTCTACCATACCCTGCTCCCGCCCACCGTTAGATCTCATTGTTATCATCTGATGGTTTGTATCAATATCGCGCCCCCCTTGGTGACCGCGCTTTAACTCGCGATCATTAGGCGGATTTCAAACAGTACCTCTGCCACGTGTCAGGAGATCTATGGAATCACTAGCCTCCAGTCGAATACTACCTAACTCCAAAAGCGGTGCGATCTTGTACCACTTACCACCCTCCACATTCGACAAAAATGTCTTTTCCCACTTACATCATACGCCCGATAAACAGAAAACCCCACCAACCTTGACTTTATTAAATAAAACGAATAAATGTCATTTTCATGGTTATATGCTGCAACTCTGTTCCCATGCAAAGTGACGTCCCAGTCAACTGCTAAGCTCTACAACCACTACCTGATCAAGACATTTGTAGTAAGTTAGCCCAGGACTGCTTATCCAACCTGCCATTGAACTATTCACTGCCCCATTATAGGTATTTATCCAATTTTTTACTAAAACCATGTAATTTTGGTTTTCTACTGAAAATTCTACAAGAAAGAGCCAAATTCAGTTCTAGTCCAGTCTTTGTTTGCTATATAAAGTTCCCAAACCTGTTGTCTTGCCTATTGTCTAGAGAAAACCCCATCTCCATTTTTGAACTCACAAGAACCAAAAATGGAAACCCCTATAGCCTTGAATGTCGCACCCATGAACGCTCCTCACAAAGACTTAGATTATCTGCCTCTGGTCGATAAAGATTTTCGGATAAAAGACTTATCTGGTGATAAAAACCATCTTCAGGTCTTCCACCAAGATAGAGATAGTTATCTGAATGGGTCTGACATCTTTGGACTGTGGGAACCTAACCTTCCCATGTATTTCCTCCCCTCAGTCCATGTTTTCCCAAATATAATTCATCAATGCTGTGCCAATTATGATCCTAACCATAGAGCTATTATGTCCCCAAGCCAAATAGTCATTTTTCCCATAACTGCTCAATCCATTAATGAAATGTTGCAATTCGACTCTAGTCAGCCCCTCACCCCTGTTTCCATCGGATATTTACTTGAAAAAGCATCTCAGTTGTCCCAATCAGAAGTGAGCCGCATTGGTCAAACCTTCATGTTACCAAAGAACCAGCCCAAAGGTCCACCTCCTTCTCTGCAAACTTGCTTCACTGAAACTGGAGGACTCATTGCTGATATGATATCCATGATTATGTGATTTAATTCTAGTGAATATGTTGATGATATAACCCTAGTGTTATTATCAATCTTTACTCTAGGACAACCCCCTACTCTCAGATACGACTATGCCTCCTATATTGCCAATAATATTCATGACCAATTCTTGAATTTGGAAAATGAAGGAGTCTTCAAATACACCACTTTCATATATCATCTCATGTTGTATCATTCAGACAACTTTTCTTTCCACATCAATAAACTTCACACCAAAGGAAATCCAAGGTCTGTTGTCTTTTGGAGTCCAATATTTCATAATAACATTGAGTTCTCTTATACCTACAGTGAGTTCATTGACCTGTTTGTCTATCCAGCAACCACTCTGCTGATAGGAGTTTCCCCTCCTAGGATCAATGGTGATATGAAGAAAATTCTCCACCTCTCTATGCAGTACAAGATAGGTGACTGGTACCTATATAAAAACCACAAAGAAATCAGGATATATGGGTGTGAACTTTTCCCTCTTAAGTTACTCAAGTATGTTCCAATGAGATTGTTTTCATTGGAGTATTTCAGGTGGATAATAAATGCATATTTAGTCCATTTTTGTAGTGCCAAGAAGAAAGCTCAGCTAAGAATTAAGAATCAGCTAGGCTCTTCTATCTGTAACACTAGGGATACATGGAAAGAAGCTGAAAAAAATTTAGAAGATCACCTTAGATTACGAAAGAGTTTTAGTTGCATACCCTATCACCCTAATAGTTTTATATGTGACAGAAGAATGAAGAACAGGTTGTTCCTATATATTCACCATAGGATCCCAGAGATTGAGTAGTTTGCAAACTTGGATGAATGGATAGAAGGGACCTTAATAGAAAATGATATTGAACAGGTCAATTTTGAGAATGCTATGAGAGATCTTGAGAAAACCCTTGACCTGGATTCTTTTGGGCAGGTACCATTGAAACTATCTCAAAAATCATGAATTAGTGCATCCATTGTTGGAACCTCTCAACAGCCTTCGCAGGAAATCAACATACCAGCCACAGTAACATCCAAATGCAAGGAAGTAGAACCCACAGAACAATCTACAATGTCAGATCAACCTGAAATCTCCAAAGAACATGGTCAAGTGCCAACTCCTCTAGCTCAGACCAATGTAGTAGAAACTCCAGTTTTGCAAACTCATCTAAATGAGGAAAGAAATAAAAAGAGGGACAGGGAAACTACTACCCCTACCAGTAGACCTACAGGACAGGTTGGGACAAGAAGACAAAGATTGAACCCTCTGTCAAAAGAGGAAATAGTTGAAGAGACTACATATAGGCAAAAAGAAGAAAGAGTAGTTAGCCAGCAAACTGTCCCATTGGGAGGAACATCCACTAGCTCACAGAGGCAAGAGCTAGAAAGAAAACATAGTGCAGAAGTATCATCCCTTAGGCCACCAAGTAAAGAGGCCTCAGATATCAAGAAGACATTCATAGAAATAAAGGCCAGGAACAACCCATTGAGGATTCAAATTTACAATCAATATTTAAAAATGTCCCCCACAAATCAACAAAGACTAATGTCAGCCTATGACATTAAAGAAGGAAAGATGATAATGAGTTACTTCAAGCCAAAGGTACAACAACCTCAGTCAGCAGCAGATTATATTAAAACAAACTTGGAGGTCTTGGCAAAGGATATTCATCCTTTGGATCAAATTGAAGTGCACAAACAAACTGGAGAAATGGTCTATTCCACATTGGTTGGTAAAGCAATGATGGCCCACAGGCTACAAAATTCCTTGGATAATACAATGACCCAACTACACTTGGAAAAGCCTCCTCCATGGACAAAGATAATTGAATAAAATTATTAGAAGAAATCATCATTGGATTGAGACATGATCCCAAAGATGTGAAAGGTGTAGAAGCATTGATCAAGAAGAAAGAAGAAGACATTGTTTCCCTGAGGAAATAGCTAAAACTACCTCCTTCAAGGCATCCACAAACTACTGAGGTTATAAAAAAAAAATCTGAAGAAGAGATGATGGATCTACTCTTGAAACTCAATGAAAGATTGAAGGAAATAGAGCAGGCATTAGAAAATGCACTGAAGGACAAGCAAAGAGAGTTGACCTCTCAGCCTCCTGTTGTAATACCAATAGTCTCAACAGAAGTCTCCTCTACACTTGGGATAGTATTAGCACCAAACATCCCAGTAGCCAAAATAGAGGTGGTCACAAGCACACTGACAATAGGAACAACACAGGGAGGAAGCACCAATTTGAGTATAGAAGATCTAATAAAGTCCATGGAAGACATGAAACTACAAGTTTCATAATTAAAACAGGTAAACGAGCAGCTTGCTAAGATGGAAAGAAACTATGATCTCTCAAAGATAAACGTTGTGGAAAAAACAAGGGAGATTAAAGCATTAAAAAGTAAAGTGAAAACATTAGAAAATGATCTCACTTCTGACAAGTCTCTGGCAGAGACCAAGAAAATTCTCTGGGCCAACATCACTCAATCCATAAATGATGTTTGGTCATCCATCTAAGTCATCTTTGAATAGATTGATATAGCGAAAGAAGCACAGGGAGAATTTCAAAAGAAAAAAGCACAGTTAGGACAAATGCCTCATGAAGCCAACCGCTCATACATTTTTTGAATACCAGGAATAAGGAACAATTGGAAGAACTTGGCATCACAGATAGGACAAAAGCTATTTTGGAAACTGAAAGGGTGCTAACTAAGAAAACTTTGATGCAAAATTTAGAGAGAAGCTATCAAGATATATAGGTAGAGATTAATTCTTTCATGGAGAAGTTTGGTATTTTGCAAAATAAAGGGCTACCAAGTCCCTTAGTGATTAATAACAGATTAATGCAACATAGAAATTATGTAGATAAATTCAATAAGTATGATGGCAATCAAGCTAGTTCATCAACAAATGCATCAAGAATAAAAGCACTCTCCACACGCTGAGTTCTCTATGACACCTTAGAGAACTTATTCTATGTTGAGCATGAGATAAAGCACTTGTTCCCAATCCAGCCTACCTTTTTCAGATATACAGAAACTGATGAGACCCTGAGGAAACTTTAGAAACATAGATTGCCAGAGCTAAAATGGTGGGAAGATATGTTGGAAATTTTATAAATTTATCCTTGGTAAAATGTAAATTTCGGGCTATTTATTGTAGTAAGTAAGATGAAAAAAGATGAACATAGATCAAACAAGTCGATGTGTATCATAATAGATAAAGAGTATTAGTCAAAACAGGGCAGCCAGCACAGAGTTACTAAAGAAGATAGCAACAAGCCAAATCATAGGGCCTGCCCCCAGCACACTCAGAAAGAATAGGAACAGAACAACATAAGTTTACCTTTCTCCTATCTTCGAGACTAGTTGTCTCTATTTTCTTGTAACTTATTCATTAGTCATCCTATAATATATCTCACTCTATTACGAGATATTTTTTGTAATTTTTTTTGTATAAATACTCCCTCAATTGGAGTATTGAGTGTGGATTCATATACATTGCTATAATATTGAATATTTTGGAATAAATTGTTGTTGGGCCAACTTTTGTATGGCTTGCTGGATATATAATTGATGCAAAGGACTTTCCACAGATTTCTCGAATCAAACACTAGACCAATAAGTCCTCTATACCTCGTGTTTCAAAGTTTTCCCCATTTCTTATATCATCTATGTGTCATAACTAAATGGTAAACGAAAAAGAGTAATTGGGAATATGCTTGATTGCACTATGTTTTCAATTGTTATTATTCTCTATGTTTTCTTCTGAATTAGAATAAATAGTGAAACCTTAATTGATCCTATTTTCTAGTTCATTCACTTTGATTATTAGGTAAAGAATACTTAACTACTCTTTATTAGTAATCATTCAAGTTCCCTTTTCGAATAGGTTGAAGGATTCTTAACAACCCTTCACCCATTTTGAAACAATTTCATTTACTCTAAGCCTTTATTTGTTCCCTGTTTGATCATCTTGCCCTGTGAAACCATCCTTTGTTAAGAAACCCAATCCAACTAAGCCATCTTCTTTGACTCCATTAACCCAATGGCTTAAACTAGTCAGTCCTACCCCTCTGCTATTGAATCTCACCACCCAAACTCAAACAAAACTCCTAAACTTCATAACTAGCCTAATATCTTTCAAAACAAAGCTAAAACTTAAAAAGAGAGCCCTCTCTGGATGTAGATTGGCTAGATTATTTATTTAAAAGATTGGTTTGTGGTTACCTTGGATCCCTTTTCCCTTCTTACAACTTCTGGGAAAATGTGAGTGATAACATAGTGGCAACTCCACTAGGGACCTGAATAATTTGTTTGTCACTATTGTTTACTTTATAAGCTACAGATGGAGTCTGAAGTTAGCTAGGTAGCCTTTGAAATTCTCTTTCTTTGCAATTGTAGAATCAAATGGATGTTGCTTCAGCCTATCTCTGACCTAGTTTATAGATTGAACATTTGGTTTGAAATACTTCATCAGTTCCTTTTATCAAATACATCTTTAAGAAAGTTCAAATCCCATATCTAAAGCTTCTTAAAGAGACTGTTGAAGTTGTATTGTCAAAACCCATTTAGAGAAAAAACCAAAAATAAACCTAGAAACCTGGCTTAAAAAAGGATTCATTATACCAGAGCTAATCCTGATCCAAATCCACCACATGTGTTTGAAAATCATAATTTGATTCCTAGGATTCTTAGTAGACAAGAGAGCCAAGAAATTTCTGCTAGTTCTTGGCTTCTATACAGATCAAGATCCTATCCTATGAAGTGGACTTACCTTGAGGATGAACCCTTTGATGAGTTTTTTGAAACTTCTTTATTTGTAACCTTTTTGGACTCTAGGTTAGCCTACACAATTCATGACCCCATATTTATTGAAAACTTACAACTTGAGATTGTCACTTCACATCTTCACACACATTTGCAAAACTCCATTCAATCTGAGCTTACCTCTGAAAGAACACAAGACCTTTCTGTGATCACTACAACCTCTCCAAGTTCATCATCAGCACCTCAGACTTCCCAACCTCAAGCCACCCCTTCTACCCTTCCATCCACCACTCCAAGAACAAACCCTGTTATTGTTTCATCCCAATCTACTGCAATGGAAAAAATGTATACTCCCCTACACTTACCTGCCAACTTGGGTGCTATGCCCCAAGACTATCAGAGTAAGATCACCTAATTTGATGGCACTGGAACCTACACAGCTCAACAACATAGTAAGAAAATGACCAACTATTTTGAAATATATGAGGTTGATGTTGATGATGTTAGAATGAGGTTATTTGTTCAAAGTTTGACCGGAGATGTTAGAACCTGGTTTAGAGCCCTCCCTGCAAATAGTATTAATGACCTACAAGCTCTTTATATGACATTCTTGAACAGATAGGAAAATAAGAAAGATCCTCTCTAGATTTTATCAGAATATGTAAACCTAAAGAGAGGAACACAAGAAACTCTCCAAGATTACTACACTAGGTTCAATAATGTCTACAATGCTATTCCTCAAAACCTCAGACCTCCTCTAGACTTGGTATTGATAAAATTCCCTTGTGGATTTGATTTTGATATGGCATATGAACTTAGGGAAATAGCTCCTCGAACCTTAAAAGATATGCAAAGTATAGATGTCAGTGTTGAAGCCAACCTGATATCCAAATGAGCTAAAGCCAAAGTTGAAAGGAGGATACCTTTGAAAGAAGAACCTTTGGCCTTTGAACAGAAATTAGATGCTATTATTAAAGGAATGGATAAGCTCAAATATAGAGTAGAAACAATCGAGAGAGAATCCCCTTGGGATAGTCAACCAAGCAACACTAGGAGAAATCCAAATTTCAGGAAAAACCAAAACTAGAACACTAGAAAGACTGGACCCGACCAAAATATTAGGCCCCCTTTCTAGGAAAATTATGTTGAAGCCTCAAGTTCTGATGAACCAATAGAAGAAACTCAAATCAATTTGATGGGACTCAACAATGAACAAGTTTTCTTGACCCAAGAGGATCAAGAAGCTCTTATTCTTAAACAATTCCAAACTCAGTCAGGTGAATCATTTGACTTTAGGGAGGGATATGATATAGCCATTTATGAAGTCCACAAGAAATATAATCTGAGCAGAAAAATTGATGTCCCTGAAATCAAAAGACAGAAACATACAAAACAACCCAACAAAGGTAAGGTCAATACCACCCCTGTACATTTTCTTGCTAGAACGGACCCTAACCCTTCTAATCCAATTATTGAAGATGTATCTGATAGACAACCCAATAATAGACAACCTTCTACTTCTATTCCTTCCAAAGGAAATGTGGAAGAACCTTCAAAAGATAGTTTAGAAACAACTTCAGCTCATAACCTACTCCTGAAAAGAAGAAAAACCTAGAAAATATAGCAGAAAAGGAGAATCCAACTATTTAAAATACAAGAACTTAGACTGAAAAACCTTTTAATCTTGAGACTGAAGTAGGCAAATTAAAAATAGTTATTCCATTGTCTAAATTAGCTAAACATGATGTCTACAGAAGGCAAATCAATAGATCACTCCAAATTTCTGTGAATGAAGACTCAGTAAATGTTTTTGACAACCAACTTGAATTAATCCTTGGCCCTGAAGTGAATGGGAAACAAGTAGATGGAGGAATTCCTCCTTTCTATGTAAGTTTGAATATACATGATAAAATACTTCATAATACCATGTTTGATTCTGGTGCATATCATAACTTAATGCCTAAATCTGTAATGGAGAAACTAGACCTAGACATCACCAAGCCATACAAAGACCTATTTTCTTTTATTCAAGTCAAGTCAGATGTTTAGGATTGATCAAAGACTTATGTGTATCGCTAGTTCAATATCCTGTCAAAACAATCTTAATGGACATAGTAGTTGCAGATATTCCACCGAAGTATGGCATGCTATTATCAAGATCTTGGGGTGCAAAGCTCCAAGGATCTCTACAATTGGACATGTCCTATGCTACTATTTCAGTGTTTGGTCAACCTAAGAAACTACACAGAGAAACTTTAATGAAATATGTGGTAAGTAGCCAAGAGAAACCCCAAAATTTCCATATTTACTCAATACACTCTGATATGGATTCTTTCATTCCTTACAATGCTGAAAGTGATCCCTCAACTGAAGCAAAAGTTTTAGCAGCTGAATCAGAAGAAATTATAAATGGAAAATCTAGTGTTCAAATCCAAGATTTTTTTTAAAACAATGATACATCAGACACCCAAGAGAAACCAAAAGAAAGTAAAAAACTAGATCTCCCTATTGAACAGATTCCTGGGACTCCTGACACCAATTACGAACATGAAATTCTTTGGCACTTAGAATTTGATGGTTTAGTTAACAAATTAGGAGCAAGAGCAGGAATTTGGGTGCACAATCTTGAAAATGATCATGCTGAAGGCCAAGCCTATAGATTAAACTTTAGGTGCACCAATAATATGGCAAAATATGAAGCTCTGTTGCTAGGTATTAAAATGGTTAAAAGATTAGGGGCAATTAGGGTATCTGTCTTAGGAGATTCTAATTTAATAATTCAATAGATTAAAGGGAAGTTTCTAAAAAATGATCCCAGATTAAGATATTACAAAGGAACAATGATAAAGATTCTCAATACATTAATGGAAACTAAGCTTGCCAAAATCCCAAGAAAACATAACTTGCAAGCTCATAGTCCGGTAATGTTTGCCAGCACCTGCAAATTACCATTTCAACCTAATCATTAGTTCACAACTAAGATTAGACAAAGACCAACCATACCTAAAAATTTGAAGAACTGGCAAGTGTTTCACAGTGATAAGCAGATTAACAATTTCTTAACCTTAGATGAAGAATTTTCTAGCATTAACATCGATGTAGATACAATTAATGAGTTTGATCAAAGAAATAAGATAGAAACAGACATTTCAGCATAAAGTGCAACTCAAATGCTTCACCCAACAAAATTTACCAACAAAGAAATGCAGGACCTTAAAGAAATGGACATTGGTGAAATTATTGAAGGAGAATCTGACGTTATCAATTTAAAATATAATCATTTGCCTAAAGGATTAACTCCTTTGGAAGATCTCTTTGATTTCAATGATATTCCAATGAAACCTAAGAGGGAACCCTTAAAAGTAGACATTAAAGACTATAACTTGGGAACTGAAGAAGATCTGAAAATGGTAAAGTTATCTAAATCTTTTCCCCTTGACCAAAAACTCAAATATGTTGAACTAATGAGAAAATTTAAGGATGTCTTTGCCTGGAGCCATGAAGACTTGAAATCATATGACACCTCTATAATTCAACATACAATACCTCTGAAAGAAAATAGAAAACCATTCAAACAAAAACTTATAAGAATTAATCCTGTAATGTTTCCCTTAATTGAGAAAGAAATCAAACGAATGTATGAAGCAAGGATAATTGCTCCCATCAGATTTTCAGAGTGGGTGTCTAATTTAGTACCTACCAGGAAGAAAATGGGAGAAATCAGATTATGTGTTGATTTAAGAAATGTAAATAAGGTTTCTTTGAAGGACAAGTACCCTTTACCTAAGATGGATCACATTTTACAAAGGGTAGTAGGTGTTTCATCCTGATGACGAGGAAAAAACTGCTTTTACAACACCATGGGGAATGTTCAATTGTGTTATGTTGGCATTATGATTCTGGTTTGGCTCTATGGTACAAGTGTTGTACTTGATGGCAACTCACTCAAGTGGCAGAAGCTTAGTTCAGGCACTCAAAATCATGGAAAATGAGATACATGCAGGTGCTCCGTTCAGAAGGTGCGGACCCCAGTTTCACTCACTCCAATGTAGAAAAGTGTGTGCACGTGGGAATCTTTATGAATGGTCCATGGTATTTAGCTTGACATATTTGATCCAATGGTTTTGATCTATGGTTTTGAATCTAAAAGTATTGATCCAAGGTATTGGGTTCCTAGTATTGAATACCTATGGTTTTGGACAATGGTTTGAGTAAAGGCTTGCCTATAAAAAGGAAAGGAGATCACTTGGCTATGTACTTGTGAAATTTGAATATTTTAAGATCTGAAATTTTCGGTGATTGGTTTTTAAAAAGCTAGATCTAAATCAAGGAGAAAACTTAAGGAGAATCTATTGATAAGTCGTGATCTCTCGGGCGCATGAATAGATCTGTGGATCTGACTGGCTGTGGCACATTGGAGGACTATTAATTTGGCCCTAATCAGAAGTTCACAGGCGATCCACGGCGTAAGTGCGGGGGTACGTAGCACAGGAGAAAGCGCAGTGAGGGGTTATGTAGCGTAGCAGAAGGCACAATGCAAAGTATGCAGCGTAGGAGAAAGCACATTGTGGGGTACGCAGTGAAGCAGAAGGCGCAGTGTGAGGTACACAAAACAGAAGAAGGCACAGTACACAGGTACGCTATCAGGAAGACTGTGAAGGTTTGGATCTGAGCTGAAGTATGCAGGACAGAAGAACGATTGATGTGGAGATACGCAGTGTAGAAGACCGACCCGTGCGGATATTCGCAGGCCCATCTTGGTGAAGTTGCGGACGTATCTTGAAACATTTGTTAGTTGTCTTTTATCTATTGCTGTAGAGTTCTGGGTTTAGATTTCTGGTATTACTTTTGTATTTACAGCATTTCTGAAGAGTTGGGTGATTCATTGGTTGATTGTATAAGGAGATTGGGTGATTTGCATGTACTTGATGATTATTTGATATTCTTGGATCCAGGCTGAAAATTTATGAAACGTGGTCCTTAAAGAAGTAAAAGAGTTAAGGGGGTTGTTGCTCCCTTCCAAGAGAGACTAGAAATGAGAGAGAGTTATAGCTCTCTGCAGGTTGCAGCCTGCGTACTGGTAAAGGACTACACCAGTACAAAATCCTTGTAAAAGAAGTTTCTAATTGAAAGAAGATAGAGACATATTGTAGCAGGTGGTTTTCACCCACATTGGGTTTCCATCTTATATCAGGTGTTCTTTGGTGTGCCTATCTATTTTTCTTGTTCTTGTTTATTATTATATGGCACTGACATACAAATTAATGATCAATATCTGAAGAATAAATTAAAGTATAAATCTGGAAGGTATATTGAGAAGAATTTGATAATACTGATTCACCCCCCCTGTCAGTATTATTTCCAACAATTGGTATCAGAGCAGGTTCTTCAGAAGAAGGTTGATCGCTTGAAGAAAGATCTTTCATCATGAGCAACTACGAGAGGAAAGCATCAATCAGGCCACCGATTTTTGATGGGACAAACTTCGTTTATTGGAAGGTAAGAGTTACTGCCTATCTTCAATCTCTTGGTACAAAAGTCTGGGATATCATAGATACAAGGTATACTTTTCCATCAGCAACTCCTACAGATCTGGCTAAGAAGAAGAAATATGAAACAAATGCAAAGGCGGTCAATACTCTATTAGGATGCCTATCTCAATCAAAATTTGTCAAGGTAATGTAGTTTAAATATTCAAAAGAGATATGGGACAAGATTGTTTTGAGCTATGAAGGAGATGATCAGGTAAAGCAAGCAAAACTTCAAACCCTCAGGATTCAGTATGAAAATCTCAAGATGTATAATGATGAAAGTGTGGCTAATTATTTTCTTCATGTAGATGAGATTGTTAATTGTATGAAAAAATTGGGTGAAGAAATAAAAGAGGTTGTTCTGGCTGAAAAATTTCTAAGATCTTTGTCCTCTAGATTTGAATCTAAAGTTTCTGCTATAGAAGAAAAGGAGAATCTACAAAACCTTAAAATGTTACAGCTGCACAGAATTCTAACTGCTTATGAAATGAGGAAAGGAGGTCCATCAGACAGGAGAGTAGCTACCTTCAAGGCTTTATGCAAAGGAGAGTATTATGAGTCAGGACACGTGTCAGAAGAAGAAGAAGAATCAAATTTTGTCAAAAATCTTCAACGGGGTACTGGAAGATTCAGAGGTAAGTTACCTTTCAAATGTTTTGCATGTGGAAGAGTAGGTCACTATGCTGCCAAATATCCTCATAAGGATAAGATTGACAAGGGGAAGGAACCTGTTAGATGGAACAAGAAACAGAATAGTTATTACACTCATGAACATAGTGATGGACTATCAAATTGCGATGAAGATGAACGAGGTATTCACCATAAACTTTTAATGGCCTTTGAAGATGATGATTGCATGGATGCTATAGATGTGGATGGTTTTTATGAAGAGATTTCTAGACTCAAAACATGTTTAGAACAAAAGAGTGTGATCATTGATACTCTGCAATTTCAACTTGATGAAAAAGAAAAATTTCTTGAGAAGTTAGAATGTGAAACGGTTGGCCTTAGAAAAGAAATTGAGAAAAAAATGGCCCTTAATATTAAATTTGTTAAAGGATCTGAAACTCTGGATGAGATTATCAGTGTGCAACATTCCCCTCTAATCAAGACAGGTCTGGGGTATAATGGTGAAACATCTCAAGCTTCCACCTCCAAAAGTTATCTTGATGCAGCAAGAAGGAGTGAGCAAAGGCCTAATAGAAATCATCAGGTAAATCAGGGACAGTCTTCCTCAAGAACGAACAAATACTATCAAGAAAATCGGGGGCAAGCTACCTTAAGGACAAACAGAAGCTACAACCAGCCACAGGTAAAATCTTCCCATTTTTCTTCAAGAATGGATGTCAGTAAAAACTACAATCGGTTGGATGATAGTCGCAGGAATTTCTTCAATGGCCGATGTTTCTATTGCCATAACTTTGGTCACAAAGCAGCTCATTGTGTTGTCTATAAGACAATCATGACTAGAGAAGCTCAAAA
The DNA here is from genome assembly GCA_000404065.3 of Pinus taeda. Lineage (NCBI taxonomy): Eukaryota > Viridiplantae > Streptophyta > Pinopsida > Pinales > Pinaceae > Pinus > Pinus taeda. The sequence goes on from APFE031184108.1 coordinate 103,186, forward strand.
ACAAAGAAGTATGCCTGCAATCACGAAGAGGACCTATAACAACTTTTCCGCCCTTGAAACTGAAATTGAATGTTCTATTTGTATTTATTTTGGTCATGAAGATTCTGAATGCGGGAGCAGGTTTTGGAAGACAATTCAGAAGGAACAAACCTCAAGTGCCAGAACATGGAGAAGGAAGGAACCAGAAAGATGTGGGATAACTTTATATGTAGAAGGACAGGAAAATCAATGGTACATCGACAGCGGATGTTTGAAGCATATGACAGGTGATAAAGAAAAATTTGAATCATATACTACTCTAGAAAAAGGAAAGAAAGTTTCTTTCGGAAATGATACCCCTGCAGCCATAAAAGGAAAAGGCATTGCTCAGTTGAAAGAAAAGGTCAAAGCTGGAAAGTTTTTGTATGTTGATGGCTTGAAGCAAAATCTACTGAGTGTTAGTAAGATGTGCGATCAAGGAACCGAGGTAATATTACGATCAAATGGATGTAGTGTTTGTGATCTTGATACAAGAAAAACAGTGATCAAAGGCAGAAGAACCCCAAATAATCTATACATATTTGAAGAAGGAGAACAACAATGCTATTTGAGCAAGGATGATGAACACTGGCTATGGCACCGATGGTTGGGGCATCTAAGCTTTTCACAAATAAGCAAAGCATGCAAATACCAGGCAGATCGTGGTCTTCCAGACATCAAAATTCCAGACAACACCATATGAAAATCATGTCAGTTTGGTAAGCAAACCAGAACTAACTTCCCTGAGAAGGAAGGATCAGCTAGTAGGCCTCTTGAGCTAGTCCATACAGATGTATGTGGTCCATTTAGGACAAGGTCACCTTGACGAGAAGAATACTTTATATTATTCATTGATGACTTCTCCGGGATGGTTTGGTTAGGACTTATGAAGCACAAGAACGAAGCATTCGAAAAATTCAAATCCTTCAAAGCCTTGGTTGAAAATGAATCAGATCACAAAATTAAGTGCCTCAGGTCCGACATAGGTGGGGAGTTTACCTCAAATGAATATTTTGATTTCTATGAAGAACATGGAATAAGAAGGGAATTCTCTACAGCTAGGACTCCTCAGCAAAATGGAGTGGTGGAAAGGATGAATAGAACAACCCAACAAATGGCTTGTGTTATGCTTGATGAGTCTGGAACTCCTGCAACCTTCTGGGGTGAAGCTGCATTTTCTATGATTGTTATTCTCAACAAAACAAATGTCTGAGTGAACAACACTCAAACTCTTCATGAGCTCTGGTATGGTGAGACTCCTTCGGTAAAGCATTTCAAAATTTTTGGGAGCAAATGCTATATTAAGAATACTGATGAATAGCTTGGAAAACTTGAACCTAGAGTTGATGAAGGAATTCTCCTTGGTTATTCTCCCCACAACAAAGCATATAAGTATTATAATAAAAGAATTGGAAGAATTGTTGACAACATTGATGTAGTGGTTGATGAAAAAGGATACGTTCCTAGGAAAGTAAATCATGAAGATATCAAAGAGGATGAAGACTACTCTCCAAATCAGACTGATGATGAAGAAGAGACCCATGAAGAAGAAACCCATGAGGAGCCAGAGGAATAGATAAGGATAGAAGAAACGACTCCTTCTAGGTATGTTCAAAAGAATCATCCAGAATAAAAAATTTTGGGGCAAAAGGAGGCTGGCATACAAACAAGAAGAACAATTGCAGAAGCTTCAAGCTATTTGGCATTAATCTCCTCCACTGAACCA